>JASCZW010005374.1:0-303235 GCA_034211315.2 Aedes japonicus
AATGATTGCTTCAACAGCGACATATTTGACGTGAATGGCGATAATCTTTTTTGGGGTTCCGTTCAGTGCAACATAGAAATAAGTGTGGGGGGCTTTCAAAGCAAAACCTACTAATTGGACCCCATCTGTAGTTTGAGCTTCCATCAAATTTTGTCGCTCTAAAGCTCTTTTGTCACCTTTTAATAGTGTAAAGTATACGGGAGTGCTCATGGCATACGGTCCTAATGGTACTTTTAGATCTGGCAGATTATGCTAATTATGCACGACAATTTATTCCTTTTTATCCTTACCGCACGCGAGGACCTTAGAGCGATTCAATTAAAACCAGCTCTACTTCCAATGGGCAAGAGATAACGATTTTACCCTCTTATGGTAATCCATCAGATGACTTTTATAGTACCTTGACGATTGTAAATCAAGCTTTATGAGCGACTGCATTAACATGAGCTTAGGTGAACTTTCTAATCAATATTTTTATGTCGAGAGTTGAGTTAGGTGTACTGTAGGCGGTTTTCAAGCAATAAAGTTGCCATAGAATTACGCAATCGTAATGGGTTAACTACTGCACGTGCTGAAAGCTGTCAGATAAGCTAGTAGTAGTTTATGAAGCAAGTTGCAAAAAGATGATTTTTTGCTACACGAGTCAGTACATTTACTGCTAAACCATTTTTTCAAGAAATTGTATACCTTTTTTGCACTGACGAATAAAAGTGACATTTATTCTGTCTATAATATTATTTTGCATGACTTTCCGACTGTTGGTATCTTGCTATTTTGGGGTTTGCGGTTTCTCGATGGAAATAAGAACAGTTACTGTAAAACTAATTTCATCCGAAGAAGTCTGCCCTAAACACCCGAAACGTTGGGCAGTAAAAATAAGTTTTATGGACGTTAGACTAGAACAAAATTTAAATTCCAGTTCCAGTATGATTTTAGAAGCTTTTTGGGCCTAATAATAACGGTGCAAAATTTAAGCTCGATCAGTGAAACTATGTTTTTGCGCCCTATTGCGCAACATGTTTCGATTCAAGTATGTTTTCCAGTTTGACTGTCACAAATTTTCAAGAACCAAGACAAATTCTGCTTTTATAATCTCAGGCAGCGAGGTTGTAAGTCATCTACTGTTTTGCAAAAGGCTGTTTCACAAACTCGCGTTTATACAATCATTCGAAATGCGTTTTAGCGGCTCTCAACGCAAATTCGGTACTACAAAAGGATCGCAAAACATTTCCCCGGAAAGCACTACACGTCTACATTCTGGCTTCGCAATCCCTTTGACCTCGAAAGACCCTTGTCAAAAAGCAGTGCATAATCTAGCAAATCATACAACAGTTACTGCTTATTTAGTGAAACAATAGAAGGCCATTATTTTTCACTACTGCGTGATGAAAAATATCCCATTACCACATGCAGTAGCAAAAATATGGCAAAGAATTGCAGCTTCTTCATATTATAGTGTCGTCCTGCATTCCGGTAAGATTGTGTTGCATTGCATTCCGTTAGAAAAGGATCAGCGTAGGTAAGAAACAAAACTTCCATTGCTTCCCATGCCCATCTACACTGTTGGAAATAATTATAACACCACCATTTTATTTGCATTTTTTCGAACAGTATTCAAACAAGGATGCTGAGTTATCGAGTTTTTAGAAACATAGTATAAAGTGTTACAATAAGGGGTCGTCGGATAAAAGAAATATTGGGTTTATACAAATCCTATGCTTCATTCAATATTTTAAGGTGAAATAAATATAACACCACTCCGTACAAAACCTTGTTTATAGAATTTATTGCTGACGGAATACATTATTAGAGATAGTCAGCAGTGCGTTGCTTCACCTTTCTTCTTGATAACTTCTTTCAGCCACCTTGGAATCAAGGGAAACGAGAGATTTTAAGATGTTCGGAGTAATTTAGCCCATTCACCGATGATAGCCACCCTCAGTTGATATGCATTTTCATATGTCCTGCCCTGAGCAAATACTGCTTGAGACAAAATTACTCCCCCCCTTCCTTCTACTCTTGGCAATTCCTTACCATTGTGTCCCAGTTATACTATCCTTTTGTTTCCGTGTTACTTGTACCTACCCAGCAAGCTTTGGTCACACATGTGCGGCTTAGTTCCTGAAACGGACTACAGAGATCGAGGATTTTGTAGATGTCGCAACCAAAAGCAGCAAATAATGGCTTATATAAGTTACCTACCTAGGCCTTTCCAAACGATAATGTGGCCCATTAACCTCGAGCTAGCCACGAGTAATTGGCGCAATCATGCCTTGCCCTACCCCGCATGGGGATGCTTGGTAAAAATTTGTGTTCTTGTTTCGAAATACTACCTCACAATGCCCTCTGCTCAATTTCAAACTACTGCTATTCAATTTTCACCGCCTGCCGTGAGCTAACGGAACTATCAATACTTTCTCTTAGCAACTTTGTTCTAGCAAAAATTGCTGTCTACTCCTAGAGCCTCATGGTGATGTGATGCGATGATGTGTGATAAGAACCCACCATCAGTGCAAGGATTACCTATGGCTGCAGGACTATTCTCAGCAGGTTGTTCTGAGAGAATAGCCTACGTGATGGCTTCTTGTAGCAGGGTCAGCCGATCTCAGTGAGAACCTTCGGAAGACTACGGCCAGAAGGCCGCGTGTCTTCGTATGACAAGGGACTGGCGACTCCATGAACCCTTGTCCAGTCAACAAATCCTTCAACCTTAGGCTACTCCCCCTAGGGTATACCCGTTATATAGTTGTTAAAGGAACAGTGGAAATTTTTAGCATAAATGATTTATAAAAACAAAGTTAAGACAAAAAGAAAATTTCACGGCTATACTGAACTTTAGATTCAATTAACACATTTAGTTTTGTTTTTATTTGCACTAATAAATGTACTGAGATATCGCAAATTTCTACTGTTCCTAATAAAAAAGTTGTGGGCAATAAAATAAGGAAGGATCTCACCAAAAAAATAACAATTCAAATAACTTACCATAAAAGCATATCAGTCTCTATGTTGCATCGTAAAATCAAGGAATACTACTTTCCACCGCATCTTCCACTGCATGTTATTCGTATAGGACTCATTTACTTTTATAGACTGATCCAATATGAATGGACCAAGAATTTAACTGAATATACTGCGCTGGTTTTCACAAGGTCTCACTCTTCTCATACAAAAGGACATCATTAAAGACCCAAATGCTATGTATACAAATTTCAACTCGAATAATTTACATGGAATTTTACACTATAAAAATTAAATTACTTGACTAGGGTATGTGTCCCTTAACTCAGCCTATTATGCAACCAGCGATCACATTTTTCATTATAACTCATAAAGTTTTTAAGCTGTAAGCGAGATTCAACTAGTTATACACTTGCAAAGATAAGTTTGATAAGACATTTGGTAGCATGTATCACTAAACGTTACACAACTATTTTTATAATGCCATAAACTTTCGAGGGCTGTGGATTTAATGTCGGTCTATAAGTACAAAATTGGGTCTATTCGTGAATGCAACTTCGTCCCATTCAATGGATTTATTACAAAATGCAGTCTTTGTACGGTTTTTTTTCTAATTTTATGAATTAAGGCATTGTAAGCTGTACTGGATTTACTTAATACAACATTTCACAACACGAACTAAAGTAAAACTGCCTTAAGTAAACATTTAAGTGAAACACTTAAATGATGTTCATATATCAAGCATAACTTTTCAAATAGACGTATCTAACATTTGATAGGAATTGAGAAAAATGAGATAAAAGTTCCAGATGCTTTCATTTAATCCTAATTAACTTTACTTCCAGTTTTATTCGATCTGTTCATTCTGTCATAGTTGAATAATATTCATTCACTTTCGCTCTATTTATGAGATGATTAACACATACAACGGTTTACCTCTATACCACACACATACACCTTATTAGATACGTCAGTGTGACATCTTGCTTGTAACATACACCGGTTAGATACGTCGGTATTTCAGAACGTTTAGCACTTGCGTCATGTCAGATACACCGGGTATAATTTTTAAGCGCAGATACGTCAGGTTGCTGTGGGGTGTATCTGAACTATTTACATAACATTTGAAAAGATCAGATAGGTCGCATATGAAATTTGGCGCACATTACGGAATAATTTTGATAATGTTATTTGGCAATTGCAACTTCATTAAGGGTGTTATGATTGACAGGATAGAATGCAAAACTCGATTTGTTTACATTTGCGACATACGTCCTTTTGAAAAGTTATGCTTGATATGATTTATCAGCCATTCAATAATGAAAACACTATACAATGATTTTGTCTCTTCGATTTGTGTTTAGATGAGCCATTTGAATATAAACAACCACAAATTCATGCATTTACACTTAAAATTTTACCAATAACAACCTTTTTACTACGTTATTGATACAACAGGCCATAGTTGGGAACATACAAAAAAATATGTACCCAACATTGGGTCTACGATTTTCTTGTAAAATCATTGTTATTTTTGCTATTTAAACAGTTAGTTTGTAACGTGTAACTACGTTCTGCACATCCAGACTGCATTACTTGCTTTGTCGATTCAATTAAGCCAAATTTAGATCACTTGAAATCGTGTAGATAATCTGTTCAGCATAACCAGTGAAATCATGATGCCCCAAAAGTTCAAGAAACCAAAAATTACACGGAAGTGAACAACTATAACTTGATTAATATTGTCTCAATTGCTTTGGATTACATCTATCATGCTAATAACAACATGATTTTGTTGATTATCGCTAAATTAATGACACATTTGGTACATAGGCCGAATGATGGAACTAGGCTAACATTACATCCCCTTACCCTATATAAAAAGCAGCTACAGTAAGTCAATGCACTTCCAACCGTTCACTTACCGAAAACCCAACCTACCTCTTGTTGCATTATTAAATCCTCGTAAATTGAAATTTAAAGTGTTGGTAACAATCTTCCCAACCTCCCTCACGTCCTTACACAATAATGAAAAAGCAAGCAAATATTTAATAAAACTTCAACCATTATGTTGAGCTAAGGTATTGAATAAAGAGCTTTTAATTTCACTGTTAAATAGAACAGATTTTGAAAAAATGTCAAATAAATAATTTTGACGCTTTTGTTACTATCACTTTATATTCAAGACATAAATATGTTTGTTCATTTGTTTCACTACATAAATATATTTTTGAGATATTGTCTTCAAAATATGGTAGAAATAAATTATTTGTTGCTTTGCAAACCAGCTCTCCTCGATATCCCAGATGGCCAAGTCCTCCTGGACCCGCAGCTACCGCCATCAGCACTCGTCCACATCAACCCGGCCGTCGCCGACGTGTCGGAAACCTTCTGGTAATAACATGCTATCTGTGTCTAGTACACTCTTCTTGCACTGATTAATTTACAAACTAAGCCTGCACACTGAATCAAAATTCACTTTGGCACGGTTGTGGTATTTTCCTCTAAAATCTAACTCTAGATATTGACACTTGGTTAGGGACACTTATGACCTCTAACTTTACACGGTTGCTAAACAATACATACTACCTTCATCCACAATACCCGCGAACAACGACACTTTGGACCTGAGCTCGTTTGAGGAAAAATCACCAACACACACCAGCGCATTTGATTGTGTATCGTCATTTGAATGAATCGCGAGCAGGGCGCGATATCGCGACACGCAACACCCTTCTATCTTCAGCTCACCGGAACCAATTGCATACTAGTAATCCGCGACGCAGAACATCGCGACGCGCGACGAGGAGCTACTGCCGCTGACGTCGTACATAATACCGTTGTGTTTGATGATGCCGCTGATGCGAGGCAAACTACTGCCAACACACACACACACAACCACGTACCTCTCTATCTTTACGCATTGATGAATCGAATCCAGGGTGGGCGAATAAAAGCAAAAATCAAATCCATCAAACTCACACCAACACCACTGCGCTTCTCCCAAAAAGTGCAAACGCAAGCGACAGATAGAGAGAGCGCGCTATCAGCTCAGCGCGAGAGGGAGAGGTTGAACGAAAAAAAATTCAGCAAGAAATCTCCTCTTCACTGCCAATCGAGGCTGAGAGCCAAGCAAAAAACTATTTTTTCACCACTTTTCCAAACTGTTTAGCGACGGAAAATATCACTTCCACGACGTACGCGGTTTCTGCTAGCCTGGAGATCACTTTTCAGGCGCTTTCGAGTGCGATTTTACCCGCACAGTACGGACTTTCTCTCGAGCACATGGTCGATGCGTCGCGTGATACCGTTCGGTGATTATTACTCCGTCTACTCCTAGAGTCTCGTGGTGATGAGAAATTATTTCCTTCTCAAAACAACATCATCCCACTGTTACTAATATCGAAAAATAAAATTTTATAAAACAACAATATTGAATATCGGCTCCGTGAAGTGTTATACACGCCTGAGCATAACAAATAAACGAACTGATTTAAAAAAATAAAGAGAATAGAGCTTAAGTCATTTAATATCTGGACGCAACAACCAAACGGATTCATCATCCATGTTAATGAAATAAAACAATGTTGAGTCCTTAAATGGAAGGTGATTTATTGAAATTTCATAAAAAAATAGCGAAAACATTATTCCGATATAGTTTTGATAAACTCGCGAATTTTTCTTCGGAAACCACTTACCACATTTTGAACATTCTGTTGACTAAACTGACCGCCCATTCTCATCTCAATTGCATTCCGAGTCACTCTTCAACTTCTGTTCGACAATTGCCCTATATTTTTCAACTGGGTGAAATTTATAGCAGTTGGTTGGATTTATGCCCTTTTCCACCCCGTTGTCTCGATACCACTGTAGTACTTCTCCACCGATAGCTTATACAATCGGACCAAAACTTCCAAGGTCATGCTTGAACATTTTGGAAATCATAGTCTTTTTTGTTCGTATTAACTTCTGTATTATTCGTAACATTGATTTTTTTAATGGCGGCTTGTTGGGCCTTCCCAACACCCTTGCCGGAGGACCATCGTGCACAGCACTGTTTGGAGTCCCACGCTGGCACGAGGACGATGATCAGCCGCTCCTAACATGGAGAAACCCACCGGGGTTGGTTACCCGATCTTTCCAATGGTTACTCATACCCCAGTTGGCACCACGCAGAGGTATGGAAGGGACAAGAGGCTAAGGATCACAGTAGGACCTATGTCATACCTGCAGGTACGCGAAGTACCTATGGTACGCATTGTCCAGTCGTTTACCAACCATTACTAGTGAACGACCAACGCGCCCTTGGTAGCTTTGAACGGAAGGTGCTGCGTACACACAATCTACAATCTACGATGGAGTGCAGATGGAAAACGGAATGTGGAAGAAGCGAATGAACCACGAATTGCATCAGTTGCTGGGAGAACCTCCCATCGTACACATTGCTAAAATCGACTACGATGGGCTGGGCTTGTCGTAAGAATGTCAGAGGACAGCCCTGTTAATATTGTTCTCGAAAACGAACCGACGGGTTCAAGAAGAAGATGCGCGCAACGAGCAAGGTGGATCGATCAAGTAAAATGCATCCTGCGGACTCTCCTCAGACAGTGAGGCTGGTGAGCTACAGCCATGGGCCAATTACAATGGAAACAACTTTTGTGTACAGCAGAGGCCACAACCGGCCTTGGTCTGATTGGTAAGGTATAAAGTAAGCCTTTTTTGTCACGAAAACCTGTTGTTTTTAGAATTCGCAGATCAAAAGCTCTCTTGCGAATTTATTGGCAAAAACAAATTCGAACTTGCTAGGGACCTCAACCAGTGGCTTTATAGAACTTCTGTCCGGGAAGCTGCCCATAGTGAACGTACGTGAACTATTAGGATGCATCCTTTCTTCTTCGTAAAAAACCCAAAGTACAACCTCCGGGCACGTTCTTTGGACACTAAATTATTTTTCAGTGTCCTGTTTGGTTGTTTACTGCCCTGAAAAGATAGAAATCCTTCTCGCAGGCGAATTCTTCTACCGGTGCTTTGGCTGGAATTGAATTTTTTTTGCGACATCTCTGGGTTTCCTCTCATCTTTCTCAATACCTTCGAATGCAACTTCCGATCATTAGTTCCACTACGACGCTTAGTATGATCCTGTCTATCGAAAGTATGCCGCTCACAGAAATGTTTGAGATTATTGAATTCTGGCCACGTCTAATTTTCAAAGTGGGTTTACTAGATTAATGTTCGGTTCGTTGCTTCCTTCAAGTATAACTTCTCTAAAACAAAATGAATTGGGCGAAAGAGATCTGAAAAGGGAAACATTCCAAAACAAACTACTGTTAAAACATTCTAGATCCGACCACTTGGAGTGCTGCAGTAAAATAAGAAGTGCGACCAGATATTTAATGGCTCAAGCCTTAAAGAGAATTTATGTATTTTCACATATTGATGAACAGCATGATCTTGAACGAAAGAGACTGTTCATGAATTTTGATGATGATGATGATGATGACGATGATGATGATAGCTGTTTACATTTACAGTGAAAATCAGCATCAAATTTCACACTCTCGGCAAGACTAGAAGCGATTTTTGTTTGTCCTGTCGCACAATCCGGCCTTTCTGTCTGGAACTGAGATCCAGAGAGGTACACACAAACTAGCTCGGCAGTTCCAGAATCAATGGTTTTCGATGCGAGAATTTTGTTCCTTACTGACGGCCAAAGTTTTCCGCAAACAACAGAAATAACTTCTTTCCCACCCGACCGTTTATACGATTCGGTATGGATCACGATTTCTCTGAACGAGGGTGTAGAATGTTCCGGAAAACAAGAATCAATCAACTCTAGCTAGGCTCTTGGAAAGGCCATGATATAACTCGGGATCGGCACAAACCAATCCTGTGTTTCTATGACTCCGGGAATATTGGTAGGTGTTTGCGGAGAAAAACGCAATCGCGAGCTATCGCCCGCTGCGCACAATCTTTCTTTCATAAAGTTGTCAATGAGTGGTCCTTTTTCCGTACTGCATTCCAGTTAGATTACAACAGGAAATCTACAAAATGTCTCGATAACTGCAATCGCTGACATCACAGTTGTTGATTTACTTTCTTGGAACAAGTGCATCATCACTGTTACTATTATTTCGTTGTAAAATGCGAAATTGATAAACGGCTACGAATCGCGATTGCAAACGTAGACACGAACAATGGCCGCATGCCTGATGCCTTATCTCCTATCATACCGATGGCAGGCTAAGGTTTATAAGCTTTACGGAAGGTGTAGAAAATTTAGCGGGGCGCCGCCAATTAGTGCCAACGCTGACAACGGCCAAAAGCTATTCAACCACTTGCTGTGTGAAATAATCTACTCGAGGGACGTCACAATGTGTAATGGATGAGTCATTGCTAATTCCGATCTAAAGCTATTCAGCTCGTTAATGGAGTTATTATGTCAGCTGTAAAAGCGGTCGCATTCGTTAAACAAACGCGCTGAAAAAGAAAAAAAACGCTTGGTTCGACCCAGGGCTTCGAGTGTGGTACAATTATATTCAAATCAATGAAATGCGATATTCGTGATTCTGATATGGTCGATGTTGTTGTTTGTCCACCACACGAAATGCTAATAATGGCACGGATTTTTATGTATCTATCGAAAGCGATCGTGTTAGCGAGTGATTTCCTGGGCTAAATAAATTCCTCATGTGAAGGTGCATTTTTTTCAAGTTCATTGTTTTATTTGTTTTTTTTTTCATTAAAATGCTGTGGCTTTTATATAGTGGGTGCCGTGCATCATTGTTAGATAGTGAGAAAAACTGCCGGTCGACCTCATTTTCGGGTTGAACATTTATACGAATACTAAAATTGTTCCTCCAAGTCTAGACGATTATCAATTGATTAATAATCCTCGGACATATCACATTACAATTACAGGAAGGAAAAATCATATAAATTTTACTTTGTACTGCACCGACTGGGGTTGAGGAAGCCGAAACTGACGATTACTGCATACCAAATGTCAGTACCCTGCACTGAGCAATGCAACTTTCTTGTCGTAATTACCCAGCTGGTAAATGATAATTTAGCGCCCGAATAGCCATTTATCCGTTTCACTTTTCACGCTGAGTCCGTGTGTCAACCTCATGCTGTTTTTGTTGTACTGCGGTGCAACAGATCATTAAAATTAAACGCATTCCAATTAGATTTACTGACCACCATGTGCTACGACAGCGGAATTGAGAGGAGCGTTTCAATCGAACGGACATGAGCTCAGATTTTCCGCACGTAGTGATTAGATTTTTATTTTCATTATGATAATCTCCATTTGACCATGTCCCCAAAGAGTACTTGTACTTTCACTTTCTACAAAGCCGATGCAAAGGCACTTGAATGATATCGGCTGTTACTCAACACGCAGGGCACTTTGCTCTGTGATAGATGTTGTTTTATGATTTCACTCACAGCTTCGGACCGATAGTCCAAAGAGCGTGCCATCTCGTTTGACTCGGGTTCCGCGCCGCCGCACTCTCTGTGCTCTCAAGTGGCAGTGTCTTGTAAGCCCGCATTAACGAGACAAGCGATCGCTATCATTGCGCATTACATTAGATCCATTAAAAACTAAATAAACTTATCAGACTAACATTTCGCTGAGTGAAATAATAAGCAGGTACCTACGGTCGAAGATCAGGTTTTTTACATTGCTTACAGTTTTGATAACAACGACTGGAGTATCGCGAAACGTGTACAGACCAATCAATATTTAAATCAGCTCATTTCTATCATTGTTGCTGCCTCACGTGGGGATCATTCTGCTCAATGCATTTTCCAAATATTCATGACAGATTCTTAGAACGGAAATCTGTGTAAAATACAGAACATTTACTAAGCTGAAAAGCATTTTTATGAAGACGAATTTAAAGTGTACTTTTGAACTCTGATTGTGGTGTATCTCCACCGTTCGTCCAAGGCGCAGCAACAAATTATAACCAATTTGAAGATGAAAACTTTAGGATTAGGAAATATAGACTGTTCCAGAAAATATAAGCACACGTTCAAAATAACAAAAACGTGATGTTTTTTAGTTTTATTAATTTTATTTGGCAAATCATATTTGTATTTGTGTTTTAAATGATATTTTACTCTCGTTTAATCAAAATATTTAATCATAGCCAAGACTCCTAACTTTTCCTCGAACATGACCCATTAGCTTCTGCACAGTGGTACTTCCCACCATTTTGACCACTTTTGGCCAATCTTTTTTAAATTTTTTGATGTCGTCCGCTGGTTTTATGAAATTTCGAAGCTTTGCTTTGGTTAAAGCGCAAAAAGTCTCGATTGGCCGTGCCTCCGGGCAGTTCGGCGGATTCATGTCTTTCGGCACGAAAAATACATTTTGACTTTTGTACCATTCCAAAGTGTCCTTTGCGTAATGACATGACGCCAAATCAAGCCAAAACACTACTTGACCTTCGTGCTGCCTGCTCATCGGCAATAATCGCTTCTGGAGACATTCTTGAACGTATTTCTGAGCGTTCATCGTCTCCGTTGTGATGTACGGACTAGGTGTTTTACCACACTCGCAAATTGCCTGCCAAACCATAACCTTCTTACCAAATTTTTCGGTAAAAATTGCCTTCTCCGTTTCGGAGATGTCTTTGTCTTCGCTTACAGTTTAGAATTGTGGTCCGTGAAGCGTTTTGTTTCACATACGTTTCATCGTCCATTATTATACACTCAGAATTTCTACACAATAACCTGTTTTGGGTTCCTTTTGGGTTTTTTCTGTATTCGAGATGTTTTTAGCCCAAGTCTTTCTAAGGCACGCATGACGTTACTCGACGAGGTCCCTAGTTTTTTCGCAACATCCCGAACGGAAGTCGCTGGGTTTCGCTTGTAGGCATCCCTGATTTTTTTTTATCGATATCCGGACTAACAGGACCGGATTTCTGACCACTCTTTGACGCATCTTCAAACGTACACTGTTCTCTATATTTTTGAATCGCATATCGTACCACTCCGACGCTTACACCATCTTCCTTAGCCAATTTTCTCAAGGGGAGTCCTTTCACAGTGCACCATTTGTGCACGATACTTTTTCGTTGTTCCGGAGTAAGACCGCGCATTTTGATAGGTAACACAAAACTGAGCACTTTTTTGATGCTATGTTATGCAGAAATGTGCAAACAAAAGGACGCAGCCAAAACATGTTGAAATATTTCATTATATTCAAAGTGACCGTTAAAATAAGGTGTGATTATACTTTCTGGAACAGTCGTTAATACATCCTCGCAAAGATAAGCCATATTCACATAATTGAAATAGGCACAGCTTATTTTTCTCTCCATCTCCAACCTCGTTTTTTTACTAGTTCATTTATTTGGTAGGTTCAATTGCGTTAGCTTTACAGAGCCGATAATTCATTGTTGTTTTCATACAATGACTGACTTAAAACTAGGGTTAGTAGGACTTGGGCCGTTTACTCACAATTTACCCGAGGTTAAAATAGGTGACATTTTTTTGGACAGAGGAACATGGAAATAGGATTCTGTAGTCTCGTCAGATAGTTGTCGCCAGCACTTGAATATTGTGCGATATGGTCAGGGCTACCTTTTTGAGTTCGGGCGGTTGTGGTTTACTTTGGGCGATTACGCAGATGTTTGAACAAAACAAACACAAACTAATATATAAAGAAAGAAAAAACAAAAGCAGATTAAGCTCTTATACTAGACATTTGGAGAAACACATTAATGGATTGCATCTACAGGGTTGGTAGCAGGTCACTTTTTAATGACTTGGTCACTGTTTTGAATCTAGTCACTAAAAAGTCACTATTTGCATCCAAAAGTCACTAAAGTCACTATTTTTGCACCGCCGATTGTTAAAAGTTTAAAAGAAATCACTTGTACCTATTGTGCAATAGTCAACCAAATTAAGCGATCTGGCCACACTATATAAAGTCGAGATATATACACAAAAAATTAGATGCCCTGGCGAACGCTGTTCCGCCTCTACCTCAATTGAACTTTTCAAATGCAGAGCGCTGGTTGGTCACAGCACAATTTTTTAGACGGGATGAAAAATCTGCAACCAGACGCCTGAAGAACTCATGGTGTGGGGATGAGGGTGCCAACTCCTCGACCCACTAAAAACCCACCCGTGCCTTAAACCCTGGACCCTCCCGGAACCAACTTTCGGTATTACTTCGGGGAGGGGGCTATTGTGGAACCAAATTTTCCGGAGTCGTGTCGTGACCGCTTACGGCAATCATGCCGGATCTCGCGCCGTCGAAGCGAGGGCATGCGAAGAACATATGTTTCTCAGTTTCCTCGACTCCCACGCACTCGCTGCATGCGGAGGACTGCGCATGCCCATATTTGTGCAGGTACAAAAAGCCGTGGCCAGACTATATCTGCGTTAAGTGGAGGTTCACTTCACCGTGTCGCCTACCGACCTACCCGGTTAGTTCCGGGATTAGTTGGTGGGTCCACCGACCTTTGGTGGAGTTGTTCCATTCCCTTTGCCAATTAACCACGGATGCGGCTCTAGTGGTCTTCCGAATTGCTCTTGTTCCACGTTGTTCGAAGCACTCTACGTCCTCCTTTATGACCATGCCTATTGGCATCATCCCCGCTAGGACGCAGACCGCGTCGCATGATACCGTTCGGTATGCACTAACCACTCTTAGGCACATAAGCCTGTGCGTACTCTCTAGCTTACTTACGTAGCTCTTGGAACTCAAGGCGGTGATCCATGCCGGCCCGCCGTAGTATGGACAGGGCGACACTGGCATCGCCGAGCTATTCAACATCATGCGGAATAATGCCGATATAGCCATAGAGGCTTTCTTGCAGGCATAATCGACGTGATTGACAGCTTATCGTCGATCATAACCCCAAGATACCTCAAGAACCTCTTTGATTCTACTGTGCAGTTAGTTGCACTGATCGTCGGATGTTGCTCCGATTTTCGATTATTCACAACCGTGACCTCAGTCCTATGGTGGGGTACCTCCAATTGCCTGGAGCTCATCCATCTCTCCACAATGCCGATGGAGTGCGAGGCCGATATCTCGACCTTTTCGATGGATTCACCACATATCTCCAGGGTTATGTCGTCCGCGAACCCGACTATCTTCACCCCGCTCGGGAACATAAGCCGCAGCACGTCATCGTACATCGTGTTCCATAACACCGGACCCAGGATCGAACCTTGGGGGACGCCTGCGGTGATCTGAACACGTTTCTGGCCTGCTTCTGTATTGTATACTAGTACGTGATTCTGGAAGTAGCCTTCGAGAATCTTGTACAGGTACCCAGGAACCTGAAGGCGTTGGAGCGAGTCGACGATAGCCACCCAACTGGCGCTATTGAATGCATTTCTCACGTCAAGGGTGACCACTGCACAGAATCGTACTCTTCGCCTCTTGCGCTGGATTGCCACCTCAGCTGCCTCGGTCACAGCACTCTAGATTAGCTTGAATGAGACGCACGTGGTCCTATATTACATCATCTTTCATTATTTTTAATAATGTTTCATATTTCTATACATATAACCCCTGTCAACTCCTTGACAAATCGAAAGGGATAGGAGTAAACACTTAAATCGTTTAAACACGCTAATAAATTGTTCATTAAGTACTACATTAAAGAATCAAGTCATTCCTGATTTACACTCAATTTTACTCACTTAGTAATTCTGAATCTAGATTTGATTGCTCGTATCCCGACAGAAACAAACTCAATTTGATCATAGGTGAAATCTAGATACAGTGCAATTTGACCAGTTTATAAAAGCGTTATAACTTCAAAGTTCCATTAAAACTCTTACATTGAAGTTTCATGTTTTTTTCTAGGAAATTTCTCAGCCAAATATTCTTTGTTTATGATACAGTAGATTAAAAAAAAATCATAATTCATTAATTATTTAAGGTTATTCTGACTTTGCTTGACTGCTGTTAAACCGATTATTTCTTGGCAACGTTGTAAAACTTTTTAAATAGAATTTGATCTAAAAAAAGAAAGATGACGATACTAAATGTTAGCCATTTACATGGTACACTGCAATGTATTTTGAACTAACCCTTTCAGGCCTAAATTATACAAGCAATTTGGCGAATTCTGATTGATTTGGCGCTCAATAACATAAAAATGATTGAAAAAGTAGAAAATATTTTTTTGAGATGTGCTGGGTCGGCCAAGCTGCCCAATAATTCTGAACATAAGATCTACAGTTGTAGTAGTACATTCAAGCATTTTTGGTTATTGTCCTAGAAGAACAACTGACATTACGCCATAATCTTGGAATATTATATGCCAAAAAAATTAACTTAACTTTGTATAGTTCATAAAACTATTGTTATAATTGTATAAATTAAGTTTTGAAGGACAGTTTGAATGACCTGAAACTAACAAGGTTATCCTATGATATCTGTGGACGTTTCAAAATATTAATTAAATATGTTTGAGTAATTATCGTAGCTTTGTATAACCCAAAAGGCTACGGTATCTACTGTACATCTTAAGCTCTGAACTCAAGGTCAGTTTTTATGAACCTGAATAACCCGAGATAATCTTATAAAGAATGATGAGCTTACAGAACCTTCACTGAATGTGTTTGAATGCATATCGTAACCTTTCATAGATTATAAAGCAAACTTTACGAACTCAAGGGCAGTTTTGATGACCTCGAACATCCCAAGATATCTCATTTTATCAGTTGACCTTCCAAAAGACTCACTTAATTTGGTGAAACACATATTGTAACTTTTTTTTTTTTTTTTTTATCTTGATTATCGAGATTTTCAGCCTCGGGCTGGTTCATCTCCCGTCGTAGTCAGTCAAACACCACTTTTGGGCATTTTCGTAACTTCTCCGGGGGTGAGATTCGAACTCGTGACTTACGCGTGAGAGGTATGGATGTTAACCAATACGCCGGGGTCACCCCCATATTGTAACTTTGTTAAGGCCAAAAGCTGTAGATTTCAACCTGCATTTCACAACTCGAAATCCACAGCTGTAAATTTTAAGTTTTGAATTCCGAGGAAAGTTCGGATAAACTAGAACATCCGTGAATTTTCTCATAATCTCTGTTGTTCTTCCAAAATATTCAATGAATATGTTTCAATACACATCGTAGCTCTGCATAGCTCAGGAAGCTTTAACTCAACTGTAAGTCCAATGTGCTGATGTCAAGGATAATTTGGATGACCTAGAACATGTCATATTGCTTTATAATGTTTTTTTGACTTTAAGTATGTTAATTGAATATGTATTGGTTGTAACTTTGTATAGCCTAAAATTTATCGTAACAACTGCAAATCTCAAAATCTGAATGTCAGGACAGTTTGGATGACCTAGACCATCATCTCATCTTAATAGACAAGATTATCTTCTTGTGCATATTTACGTTCGAAAACATTCCCTGAATATACTTGAATACGTGACGTAACTTTGTATTTATTAAAAAACTACTGTTACTATCGTAGATTTCAAGTTCTGAAATTCAGGACGATTTGGATTACCTCAAAGTTATAAAATGATGATCTTCCAAAAGATTCATTGATAATGTTTGAATACATATGGTCACCATATATAGCTCAAAAAACTACTGTTACAACTGTAAATCTTATGTTATGAACTTAAGGACAGTTTGCAGTACCTAGAATATCCCAAGATTGTTACATTATGTATGTTGGCCATCTACACTATTCAATCATTATTGTTCAATACATATTGTGTCTTTGCACACTCAAAATACTTACTGTTACAACTGTAGATCATAAGTTCTGAACTCAAGGACAGTTTGGATGACCTAAAACATCATGAAGTTATCAAATGATGACTGTTAACCTTCCAAAAGCTTCATTCAATCTGTTTGAATACATATCGTAACCTTATATAGCCTGTGTGATTTTATACAGCCATTATCCTTTTGCAAGCGCACGCAGTGATGAAGCCACTTTTCCCTCAGTCTTCCTCTTCAGCATCCTTTGGAGCTTCTTGTCGCTCAGGGTTGTCGGTCGTCCGGAACCGGGCTTTCTTTCGATGCTCTGATTGTTTTATAATAGTGCCAAGATGTAGTAGATGCCGGAACGGGCGTATCCGGCGTCCACAAAGCGCCGCACGATGTCCGTTTTCGACACGGCGGGGTGCCGTTCATTGAACGCGTACACTTCTGAACGGAGTTGCTTCACTGTTTTTGCCATCACTGGTAAGAGTTCGACTGATAGAGCTGTCAAATTTTGTCTGCAGACTCGTGGGTTACTATGATTGATGCCACATTGGTAGTTTTGTCAGTGCGAGTGAAGGTAAACCTATGAAAAATCGGAAATTATTGTCCAAAGGTCTCCTGGGGTTTCAAATTAGAATCGGGGCAATTTAAAGAACGTTGCAGGACTAGGGGCAACTCTCTTTAAGAATGCGCACTGAATTTGCATCCAATTTAAAAAGAAACTTGATTTTCATCTGAACAGATCTATTATATGCTATGATTGCAAACAATTTTGTTATTCACGCTTGCTTTAGCCTGCAAATGAACGAGGGGAAATTTTACGTTTCTGGTAACATTCATCATATAATGATCATATGCATGAATAATGAAACACCCCTTGTTAAAGATGAACACAATCATTACTATATGCAAAAAATTGTTTATTGCAGTTGCAATCAGTAATAAACTAAAAACATACATAAACTCATTGAAATTGGTTACCGCTGAAGCATAATAATATACAACCACTTATTCGGAAACATTATTTCGGAAAACAATAACCATGCTGAGCAATTGGATCGTTAGAGAAATACTGACCGGTCACGAACAGAATGAATGTGCTTACCAAGCTAACTGCTGAGCAGAAGTGGGAGAATAAAATAGCAGTTCATGATGATGGTGATGATGATGATGATTACTGCGCAAAAAGTTGCAAATCACACCGCGATTTCATAATCTTGACTGCGTGTCTCTGGAGAGCATAGTTCCGTATGGGAAAAAAATATGCCAGTAGATGCCAGTGATGCTTGAATATAATAAAGAAAAACTGTGCAATTTATTGGTTATACACGATGATTGGCGATGAATGTACAAATCGTGAGTTGATCACCGTGGACCTTTGAAATTGTTTTTTTTTTAGCTAAACGGTGAAGTATTCAAAGCACCTTTTGGACAATCGAGTGCACGACACTGAAGAACTCTGTAAGTCACAGATAAAATGTTTCTTCAAGTTTTCCTAGTTTTGTAAAGGTTATCAGTTAAATGTAAAGCTATGAATATTACCCGTATGTTCTGGATATGAAATTGTGTTTTTTACCAGAAATATTATCTCGATTGTCAGTGCATGAATTTGATATCATTTTGATATGAAAATTTGAAATGTTTTCAATAAATTGACTCAATTGAACTCAATATTATCAACATTAGTAATAACATTAAAATAACCTTATGTAACTGTTGGCTGTTCGATCATCCTGAATGAAATCATATTCAGTGATAAAGCAATGATTATCCTATTTTAGAATTTGTTATATGGGTGAAACGTTTTCTCGAGTAGCTGGATGCATAATTTTATTATATAGAAAATCGCAGTACTGTTAAATAAAAATATGGTTTGATAATTCTTTGTGCCAATTATTTCTTAGAACTAGCTATAATCATAACTTTCACAGATAAAGACGTCGTGCCGTCGTTCTCCACCCTAGTTCGTGCAGCGCCACCTTGATTATTAGCTATTTAAGGTGAAAAAAAAACACAACTTAGCAGCACTGCTTATGGCCATACTAATTGGTGTCTAAACAAAAAAGGATGTTGGATAAGTATCGCTTTCCTTTCGGTTTCATGATCATGTAGCGAAGACAATCAAAATTGAGGTGATTGGGATCTATCAATACAAACTATATGGAATATGCTAATGGCTATTCCACTGTGGCCAATGAAAACGAGTTTTTGTGTCAACGTCGACCGGTCGCTGCCAATCCTTTCTGCCGGTGGTAACACCTCACTGCTAACAGCCAATAATGCGCTATTAAATACACGCAAGAGTTTCTGTATGGAGGGAGGTTATAGCGGAAATCCATTAGCAATCCACCGGGTGACATTAAGCTTTTGTGTTGCTTAGTAATCGGCTAATTCTGAAGACCTCAAGGATGATTGAATCATTTTGCGTCGCTTTGATTGATTAGATGTGGCAACGCTCTCAACCGTTGCGATGATTTGTTATATTAATTAGGCGTTAAGTGGTTGTCAAAGCAGTTATAATTATTTGTCAAGCGTTCAATTTCCATCAGCAAGTGTGGTTCTGCATATACAAAAGAATTTGTGTTGGAGGTCATTTCGAAAACATAGGAAAGTATAGGTAAGCAGCACACAACAGTCTCGAAGTACATAGGCAAAATGGCAAACTGTAGGGTTAAAATGTACCTTTTCGCCTATACTGGCCTTTCTGAGCAATAAATCATCATATTTCTTTATGATTATATTATACGTTTGGTGTGATATTTTGTTCCAAAATCTGCATAAGGTTGGTATAATCCACAAATGTATTATACACCATCGTGACCGATTTGTATCGCTGCCTACTTCAAATATTCGATTAAACTTAGTGTGGTAACTCATCATAACAGAGTGTGTTAAAGTAAGCTCACTTCCTATTTATTCGTAGGAGTCTTTGTTCTATTGGTTCTATTCATGTTGAGGCGATAAAGGATGTTGGCAAAATTAAATACAATTCACAAATTTTTGGATTCACTAAGAGGCAGGAAAGTACCTATCATCATATTTATCATCAGCCACAAGGATTTTTGTGAAAACCTCAAACAATTTTCATGTAAATGTCATTATTGTATTCTATTCGTCAACCGAAGCACACTGATTTTCGAAAAATGATGATAAAAACTTTCCGCTGCAAGGATAATATATTTTCGTAAATTTACTTGCTCGTATTGGATACATATGCTCCCCTCAGGGATTGTCGAAAAACACAGAGTAGTGCCTAATAGACAAGTGCTTCACCCAATTTCAAGTGTGCGTCTCATGTTTCAGAAGAGCGCACAAAACGAATGTGCGAGAGATTTTGTAGCAGCACGAGAGACAGATAGCTGCACATGCACAACCCCTTAAAGAGACAAAGAGTAATGCACAGTGCTTTACTCTGTGCTTTGGCGCATTCTTTGGTTAATGGTAGCAAAATGAAATTTTTTGTTGCTAGTAACAAAAAGGCATTGTATGGGTTCAAATAGGTAAAATGTTTATTAAAATCCTTATTCACAAACTAGTCGGGCCTGCCACCGTGTCTGTTTGTAGCACTTGTGTTTGCACAGTGACGACAAGGGAGAGTGCAATCGTTAACGCCCAAAGAGACGAGAGCAAATTCGAAAAGAGGAGTGCGGCTTTGGGCACACGGCACAACAAGGGTGCACGGGAGTACAGACTGCACTTTCACGTCTCTTTGAAATTTAATGTGCTGTCTCGTAGCAGCGCGTGCTGCACTCAAAGAGATTTGAGTCGCACCTTATCCCTGGCTCCCCTATGTTGAAACAATTTCAAATCGCTTTGTGTACAACCCCATGAAATTTGAGCACCTTTTTACAGGACCATTTCATTATTTAAGGGATTGATAATAGTTTGGCATTTTCAATCTGCTCAGTCAGTAAAGCTTCATTTTGCAGTATATCATAGTAGGCATGTTTTTAATGAAAGTGTAAACAACGAAATTGTTTGCAATCTTGGATGCGCCATACAACAATGTTTACAATTTTTCATACAACAGACTAGATTCAGGCGTTATCTCTATTAAATTTACATGAAATATCCCATTGCCAAACCTTACTTTCCTTCCTTTCCTTTATGTGCATTGGACTACGCTTAAAATTACATGTTTTTTTTCAAACTGTGTGTGAAATTTCGTTCCAAAAGCTGCATAAGATTGGAATAATCCACAAATGTGTTATACACCTCGGATTGTATTTGACAAAAGTATTTGCCTTCGGATAACTTAATCGTTAAGGGCACGATATTACCAGGAAGGTGAAATTATATATATATATATATATATATATATATATATATATATATATATATATATATATATATATATATATATATATTTAAATATTTAAATATTTAAATTCCTAGTTTTCCAATAAAAATCCAATAAAGCTATTGATAGCAATTCCCATATTTAAAATCTCGATGAGCCCACTGTTTGATCACATTATAGTTAAAGGCATTATAGAGCGTTTGGAATTGAGACACTTTCAAATGCGTGTATTTCTTAAACTTTTCTTTCAATTGAAAAACTTTCTAGAAATGAAATAAATGTTATTTCATACAAATAACTGAAACGAATCATTCATCGTTATTTCAAAGAAATTTTCGTTCGTTTTAGTTGATGCCACTCATCAGCCGGCGCACATCTTCTTCATTCATGGTAATTGCTAGCTGATTCCACCAATTCTTCATCTGGTCAATGTCACTGGTGACTGTCCTCTTCATCTTCAGTTACTGTTTAATTATCGCTAAGTACTTTGCTATTAGACGGAACTGAGGATAATTTTTTGGATTCAGCTCTTTAGGGATGAACTAGACGCCACTACCGTTGTACCATTACAGAACTTCCTTGCTGTGATGACAGCCGGCTAGATCTGGCCGATTGTTGAGCACTCCTATTTGTACACTTCTGAGTTCATTGTTCTATTCGTCACAATAACTCTAACTTTCTTCAAATCATTTTTTACGCAAACTTATCCGCGAAATTAAACTGTATGGAAAAAAATGAATAAATGGCGCCTAAAATTTCCCCGCTTGAAATTCATTCGCGCCATAGTACTTTTAGGATAATTCAGCAGTTTTGCCAGCTCCCGGATTACCGCAGATTGATTTTGCAGGAAACTGTGTACAATTATTTGTATTTTCTCTTCCTGCATGATTAATATCCTGAAACGACATTAGTTTTAAATTTTTAGAAAAACAACAAAACGCTGTGGAAAACTTCGAAAAACCACCTTGAGCGAAAAAATGACGTGCCTCATTTCTAAATGATCTACCCTCTATGTGTCATTACCTCAGCCTGATATGCAGCGTGTAATTCATAAAGTAAGCTACAACGGCAACTAGTTTCACACTTGCTTAGATAAGGCTTATTAAAACGTTTGTTGTTGTGAACTACAAAAGTTAAACCATTAACTTTATTATGGCGTAAACTTTCGAGAGATATGAATGTAATGTCGATCTATAAGTTCTATTTTAAGTCTATATGTTGATGCAACCTCGAATGCACTAAGTTTCTTATTTAATGTGGTCTTTGTCCGAAATTTGTTAACGATTGCATTGTTAGCACGTTAACATGTGCATTGTAAGCATTCGGTAGTTTTACTGCTTAACAGTGAACATTGGTAATATTCAACGGATATTCGGTAAAGTTTATATCTTTTCGTAACATTCAACAGAACTGAAAACAGATCCGGTAATCGAATTCTAACAGATCTTAATACGGTAAATATCTGGTGATATTTTATCTTCGGTAATTTTCAAATGATCAACTGATAAATATTCAATACCATAAATAATACATGTAACATCTGACATATACTGATTGTTCAGATCTATCGATAAGTCTCGATATCGTAAAATACCGAGTTCTGTAATATTCTCTCTCAAGAATGTCGTATCATTTAACTCATTCAAGGACATGTTTGCATAATTATACAAACTCAATTTCAATGATTTAGAAGCTACCCTACGCAATTTATTTGATGGTATCTGCTGCTTTAATCCTTAGATGTGCCTTGATCAGAGCCAAAAATATCTCGATTGTTCGAGTTTGAAAATAATTCGGAAAATACATATGTTTCGGCACGTTTCAAACTTTATTGGCGTCGGACCATGGTGTCTTTCGCATAATGCACAAATGCCAAATCCGGGCAAAAGAACAATGTACAATCATGCTTCCTGATCATTGGCAGCAAACGCCGATTCCACCATTTCCGGATTTACGTATCAGTTTTCATTCTCTCTGATGTCACAAACGGGTCTGACCACATTCCACATTCACAAATAGCTTGCCAAACCAATACTTTTTGTACCGAACTTCTCGGTTTAAATCGCTTCATCGGCATCATGACAATACACTTAAATTTTCCACACAGTAGACCGTCACCTCTAGTAGCACAAATGTTGTCCACCCCTACCCACAAATCGTAATTTTCCGCAGCGGTTTATAAACTAAATAAACAATGCACCTTATATTTAAGTGCAATCACCTATAGATATGGACGAAGTGCAAAGTTATTGCTCTGTATTGGTGCGGCACTTATTTTTTATAAAATGTGGTCAATTAACCATATGTGCAATAAATATATAGTCTTTAAGTGCAAGAGCTGAATAGTATTAATTATAGTGTACATGGGTTGCATTAACTTAACTATTAATACGTTTCATGTGAAAAAGTGCATGGATTTTATTTTTTCATAAAATGTTTAGTATTGGATTTTTTGTACATTTCATGTTATAAAACAAAATGTGTGAATAAAAGAGGTTTTATTTGTACTATCATAAAACATCATCACTTTTTGAAGCTATCGCGTTCAGCAGCTCCTCTGCGGGAATGGCAAAAATGCTCGTCAGATCTGAAATATACACAATAAACACCGTTAACATGGCAAAGAAGAACATCTATAGTAATGTATTACCTTCAAAAAATTCAGTGACTTCCGCTGGCAAACCAAGTACCTAAACCACCACACGGTAAACTTCACTTAGCTTCTTCATTTTGCAGGGTTTTTTTTTTTCTTCTAGAACGATAAAACAGCTGATTGTTTTTCGCGCACGGTTTTTTATTTCGTTTTAAGTGCGAAGATGGATAGAATAGGTCAAAGTGAAAACACACTTGAATGACATTTCTCGCTCCATTGAAAATTATGTGCCGACCATATCAGTCTCATTGGAAACAAACCTGTGTATTAAGTGACGGGTGTTAAAAATCATGTGTGGCAAATGAAAATCATACTGGCTCACATATTTCAATTTCAAGCAAAAATTGACCGATTTCAGTGCCAATTTTAATAATAAAAATTATTGATTTATTTTCAGTGTATGAATGCTGTTATATGAGTTAGAATGAAATACGCAAAAAGTTTATCGACCTGAATATAGTAAATAATAATTTAGAGTGTATTAAGCGGTACCTGTCCATGTATCGAATGTAAACATTGCAAACAGCGCACATTCCTTCGTTAGGTGTATTTGTATATCAAGATTTAAATTATTTCGCCTAAAAATGCCTAAAAACTCATAAATTTCGCTCGAAAATTGATAGAACATCCCGGTAAACATAAGAACGGTAAAAAATCATAGTACAATTACTGATACTGTGCTAGTTCGTAAAGTTGCTGAAATAGCTCAAAGGTTCAAAAAATGCGGTTCCATCTTACCAGGACGTCCATCGAAGACAAGTCCTCGTATTGACAGGGCTATCGTAAACAAAGATAAGCAAAACCGATGCTTAACAGTTCCCAAAGTTACAAAACAAATGAAAAATGAGTTTTCAATTCATGTGACACCTCAAACAGCGTGAAATCGGCTTTATGACCATGAGCTTAAGGGACGAGTGGCATTTAAGAAACCATGGCTATCCCCGAAAAACATTAAACAACGGCTTAAGTGGGCACAAGAGCACATTTCATGGACATTTGATGACTGGAAGAAGATCATATGATCAGATGAGACTAAAATAATCCGCTTTGGGTCTGATGGTATCACAAAAAAATGGTGGAAGACCGGTGAAAACTTGAAAAAGGAGTATTTAAGACCGACAGTCAAACATTGTGGAGGTAAATTATTGCATGCAATTACGACAAGTAATTGTAACTATTAAGTTAGGTCCATTCAATAAATATAGATATCACACACCAAAATCTCGAGGTGGAATAGTTAAAATCAGACAAAACATAACAAAGATTACACAGAGTATCGATTCACTTTAATGCTGATCCAAAGGATTCCTGCAGAAATAAAACCTGGCTACTGTGACCTTTGTTAGAAGAAACATATAAACATGGCTTGAGAACATTGAAGGACTTTTTTTTAATAAATTTTACTTCTTCTGCGTAACCGAACACATTGCAGTCCTGTATTGATTACACATATGGAGTCATTGAAATTAATCAATCACGGAGCATCAATGTTGATTAAATTCAATTTTCCTCCGTTCTGGGGGAATTCCATGAAAGATATTTCTCAACCATCCAAGGTTAAAATTTCAGGGAATGAACTTACTAAAATTAGTATTGGAAAAATTGTGTCCTGATTTTATTTTTAGACTTAGATTGATCGCTAGCATTTGTTAATCATGCCTATTTTAAGACACGCTTGATAGTTATTGGAATGTATAGCTTAGCACCTATACCCATCGGTTTAAGGCTGGTAATATACATGCTTTTAGCACATTTGACAATGTTGCTTAACACAACACTTCCTTTACATATACCGAAGGTGGTTATCGTCATTCAGCCCAAATCAATTACGAACCGTTCTGTTGATACAATTTGACGTGGCTGTCATCGTTCGCAAATACCTCTCTTGTCGTCTTCCATCAGATATGTATTAATTTACACTGACACAATATAAAAAAAAACAACTCATGGAATGCGTGGTTGGCGACGTTTTGTATTTCAATCAACCCGATACTAAATAGACTGCCGCTGCTGTTGGCTAGCATTCGGAAGCCTGCCAAGTGTTTGCCTACCGTATAACTCGTACCGTAGAAGTTTTTGTTGGTTTTTATCGTGAGCACAGACAAGGTGCCATATCAAATGGATAACGACGGACGTCTCGTGTTTTGGGGCGCTGGCTGTCCGATTTGAATTTGATACCGTGGGTAGTTCTAAGCTGAAGCGTCGTTGCCACCCGTTTCCGGCAACAATACACAGGTAGAATGTTCGTTAATGAATTGCTAAATGTTTTCCACATGGTATCGTGTTAGTTTGCAGCTAATTTCCCACTTTCTGCAAAAGGGGGAGAGGATGTTTTTTTTTTCTTTCTGGAAGACAATGGCATATTAATTGTATTCCTTTATAATTCTATAGACACAAGAGATCAAGATTGGAATTAATTAATATATCAATATAAGGAATTGTCTGCTAAAAGCGTAAATTGTTGTATTTACTTCGCAAATTGTGACGACATGGTCGTATGATTTTGCTCCAGTTTGATAATGGTAACATGTCGGACATCCTCCTGTAGATGGACAACATCTAGTCCGAAACCGGTCAACTAAAAAGGTAAATTTAAACCCCTTTTTACGTTTTGTAAGAACAATAAGTGTTGTGTCCTTTCTCGCGTCGCGTCTCTCGTGTGTACTAAGTTCTTGCGTTAGCACAAGCTACAAAAAATATGATGGTAACAAGTATGTTCTTCGATCTGTGGATCTGTACGGATTGGAAATACATGTCATAGGATGTGCCAACAATATTTCGATAACACGGTAGCAAGGTAAATTAATGATACAAACGCAACTAGCAGATCAGGTGAAATGTAGGGTAGAGCATTTATTCGGCAGCGATCCAATTCCTGGCAATTTTTCACAATTACTGAAACGTATTCTATCAAATGATTTGATTTGATTTGGTTTGATGAGTAATAGCGAATAATTGCCGATCCATTGCCAACGTAGAGCATTTCTTAGAGTCAGGGCAACATAATAACTCATCTTTATTATTCGCATAGTTTTACAATTATCAAAAGGTGAGGATTGAAAATGTATCCACATTATTCAAGATAGGTTAATCAACCGTATCTAGATTGAGGATTACAGATTCTTGGGTAATTTGAAGAAACAAATTAGAATTTCCTAATATTTTTTTTAAAGGTTGGGCTCACAATTAAAGTTTTTGGATTGATGAGCGTTGTGTGAAGCACAATTTAGGCTTGTAAAATCATTCAAAACCTCGAAGAGACTTGCAAGGATACTTGAGTTATCACCCAGTAATAATTGAAACGTTTTTCTTACATGCATGTAGGACCTGTAAAGCACAAAACTCTGAAACATTTAATGACAACCCTTACGATAACTTATAGTATTTCACTTTTAGCTGTAGACGACAGTACACTTCTTAGATACTTGTTTTAACGTCTCTTTAAACTATTAATCTGCTGTAGAGGATTTAAGTTCATTCGAGACGGCCAATGTCCGAGCCTACCTTTGCTAAGTAATGAGCTCCTCTGACTTTCGAGTTTTTCATCCTGACCTCGATGTTTACAACTGCGTTTCTCAGTTTGGTGACTGTGATCAGCAGTCACAATTCATTCGCTTATATCTAATCATAGAAGACTTCCGCCTTCAGATACTTCTGTACAGTTTGCTCTGATCAACGGTCATTATCAGGTATATATGCGTGCTCAGGTGCCCAGACTAATAGACATCTCGCGGGGTTGGAGAACACAACAGTCTGAGTGCCACTTGAGAAATTGCATGCCTGCAAGCGTGCATAGTTTAATCTTCATTTACTACGTTTGCCAAGGGGAGCTCACCAAGCTATTGATGAAGTCCACTATAAACTATATAGGCCTAATTGTACTGAGGTTCCAGAATTTTCAACAGCGACGTACCCCCCCCTTCTCTATAACTTCGACCTATAAATTATGCAAGGTAGATCATTGAATTAGCAAGCTTAGTCAAGGTACAGTGGGAAACTTCAGAGAACCGGCCGTTTCGAGACCGGGGAAAGTTCAACTTGGCGTTGACGTTGCACTTCACTGACATGGCATGGCTCATAAACCCCAGTTTGATGTCGATCATCATCAAGTAGCTTGATCTCGCACACTGGCTTTAACTCAAGCTCATCGATACTAACGTTTGGTAACATCAGCCGGTGATGTTCGAAGAGGTTACAGTGGTGAAATCCTGATGTCAACACATTGGCAAGTCTGGCAAGTCAGTCACTACATCCACTCCTTTTAACAGACGATGCCATACTGTCCTAGCGTGTTTACCAAACACGACAAGGGTTATATCGTTGCCGTTAAATGACATATACAGCTAATCAAGATAAGTGTGTAATGCTTTTTCACAGCTTAGAAGTAACGTAATTCCAAGATATCCATCATGCACGAAGAGCATAGACAAATAATTGTGACAGTTACCCGCAATAGCGCATCTGCGTGAACTCAGGAGCTGGGAAAACTGCTGGATTATCCTAAAAATACTGTGGCGTGAGTGATTGAAAAGCACAAGGAAACTTTAACATCTGTCCGCAAGGTGCAAATCAAGCGTCGGAGTGAAACCGTTTATCGTCAACTGCGGGCGAAGGTAATTTTAAAAATCATGGCTGATCCTCAAGGCATCTCGGATTATGATTTGGCGAAAAACGTGAATGCCGACCGCTGTACTGCGCAATGAATCCATTTCTGAGAAGGTTAAACATGTTACTGGGCAAGTAAACAACCCAACCGAAGTCTCAAACAACAAACAGTGGCCAGAATTCGGGCCCGTAAGTTATACGACCAAGTTCTGACGAAACTCGATGGATGTCTCTTGATCGATGACGAAACAAATGCTTAAGCAGATTCAAAAACCAAATCCTGGTGCTCAAGTTCTACAAGGCTCCTGCTCGCGGCAAGTTTCCTGGAAGATTCAAGTTTATTTCGCGGATAAGTTCGCGAAACAAATCATGATTTTGAAAGGGAGCCATTTCTGTACGTATGTATGTATGTATGGTAGCCACCATCCATTCATGCCCTTGGCTTGGATGCACCTCCACTTAATAGTAAGATCAAATTGAGCCACCGATCTGAATTCGCACTATCGCTGTATGAAGGGCCAAAAACGGAGGGGTGGACCCGTAAGCAGCGAAACTCACGCGAAATCCACGGAAAATTAAGAATCTCCAACGATACGATCCAAGAAATCGAATAACTCAATTCGCAATACTTATTAAGCTTTCTACAGGATGGCAGGGGGTCTATTCCTGTGGCAAAAAAAAACAAAAACAGAATGTGACGGATGAAACAATGAGCGGATAAAACAATGAAATATTTTATCCTTCGTCTTAGGATGGTTCAGTTTGAACATATCTAGCCAGCTGTCATTACAGCAACAGAAGTTCTTCAATGGTACAACGGCAGTGGGGTCCAGTTTATCCCAAAAGAGCTGACCCCAAAAAATTATCCTCAGTTTCGTGTAATAGAGAAGTATTGGGCGATAACTAAGCGGAGATTGAAGATGAAGAGAGCAGTCACCCGTGATATTCGCCAGAATTTCTTCTAAATAACGATAAATAATTTGTTTTAGTTATATATATGAAATAAAAAAATATTACCTTAACATGTCTTTATGAATCCAATCGTACTGCGTTGACAAGATCAAAGCAACTCAATTCGCAATTTAAAGTGAGAAATGAACAAGTTTGGGGTAATGAATGGTTGAGTAGTTTCAACTGAAAATTAAAATGCAAGCTCTATTATTATCCAAATCATTCTGAAGAGTTTCTAATATACATTTAGACTACAACATAGGCGAATGCTGAAGACGCTGGGTTGATAATCGGAACGTTACTGAGTATGAAGTTTTAACTCTCGACAGCGCTTTAATTTTTATTTTGGGATAGATCCATCATGCATGAGTACGAGATCGCAGCAAGCCGTGCTTTGAAAATGACGTGTTTTGATTTTGCTGCGTTATTTTCGCAGAAATAAAACTAAAAATTATTGCTTTTTTCAACTAAAGTAAATGGTGAAATTACAGTTTTTCGAGTAATTTGCGTAGGCCGTTGTGAATGGAATCCCTCTCTTAGTATGTTATGGTCGTATTTCTTTTGATAGATTGTGCGTCGGTAGCTTTTTCTCAATTTTTTGTTTTTTAGTGCCCCGCTCCCGCATCCAGACAAACTTTCCAACATCAGAAAAGGAACATTGGTGAGGTCGTTTTATATTATCAAAAATATAAATTAACTATATACACGCCAGGATCAACAATGTCCCTTTTTGATCCTGAAAGTGTAAAAATTCTTCACATATCCATTTGATATGCGAAGATTTTCATGCGGGGCTTATTGTATATGAAGATGACCTCAGAATGTACGTGTAGGAACAGGCATTCTTGAAATGGGTCGTTGGATTTTCAATAGAGCTGTCACCTTCAATCTCCAGGGCTAAAAATGTTTGCACATAGTGATTACATATAAGTTACTGAAGAAATGCAGACAAGTTTCTTCCATAAAAGCACTGCCGGTCAGTGGGAGATTGATTGCAAACACACACACACACAGATCCATCATGCATGAGTACGATAAAAAAGAAACAGTGATTGGCTGGTCTTCACTAAATTCATTTCGTGCATTATATAAAAGGTGTCATGATAGCATTTCTCCAGATGAAATGTTATGCATATGAATGTTTCACACATATACGAGACATTTGTTCCATGTACAAAATCCATGTTAACGAAACGAGTGAAACCTAATTTACGAAAATAAATTTTCAGTGTGATAATCATCTTCATTTGCGTGATCTTCATTTTTCGTGAAATTCAAATAATCAAAGTTGCATAGACGTTTGAAAACATCTCAGACATCTCGATTGAGATGTCACAATATCCCGAACAAATCGGTTTTTGAGATTTTTATAAAACTTACCGTAATCTTCAATAGCTTCAATGTGTATTCTAAACGGTTTACATTTCATATTTAAATCGAGCCTTGCCCAAATCCAGTTGACTGAAAATTTCGTTCCTCTATGTTGATCTAATTAAAGTAAGGAACAGGCTACATCCGGATCATTTCAATAATGTAATGATAGAAATGCTCCTATGGGAAAATGATAAGTACCTCCAATTCGTCGTGCCTAATGCTGGGCGGTTATAATTTATGAGCCCCTTGAAGAAACCCGTTAGCCTGCTAGCCGATAAGCGATTTATAATTTGAACACTGATTTATTAACGATCAGTGCCATACCGGCATGCAGTCCAAAGGAAATGTTAAAATTCATGCACATGAAATGAAAACACGATTTGCTGTACACTCCAACGCAGGTGGTGGTGCGGTGTCGGAGTTTTCACTATGTTTTTGCAACTATTCATCTTGTCTTGCTCCGCCAGGCAGATAACCTCTTGTATGTGTCTAATGGCGCTTATGGATTTCAATGGTGCTGAATGCGCCAGTCGACATAAATGCCTAGTGCAGAGAATGGGAAAACAACAAGTCATAGTCGGTCAACCAGCAGAAGGGTTTTCAATAACCTGCAGTTGCTGAGACGTCAGGCGTACGGAAATTATACTTGATCGCTGTTACAGTCTGTTCCGTGGTAAAATTGTGAATCAGTAATATCCTTTCATGATGCAAATGGACGATGAAAATAATAATAATAAAAATAAAAATTCATCAACTATTCCATGAAACAACAATAAAAAAAGTATTGCATGGTACGAGCGGCTGCTTTTCCACAACATTTATATTAAAAATGTTGAAGATCACAATTCGTGGTATTCAATTATAGTACCGGGTTAAAGGATCTGCTGGCTAATAAGCGTGAAACGAAGTCTAATCATTTTGTCGACAATCAAGCATAAACCACGTTTAATTGAGGTTTACTTTTTTTTTCATTTACCTTAGAGAAGAGAGACACACGTCAACTCTTGACAACTCACATTGAAGTAAATAATCTCTGTTTAGTGTAATGTGCAGTTACCATTTAGGTAAATATTGTTTTTAGAAAAAAATGGAATTTATAGAAAATTTGAGACACATTTACCGAAAATCATAGCATGCCGGAATATAGTTTTGCTTCACACTTCCATGATCATAACTTAAAAACTGACTTGCTTAGTTTGACATTTTCTTCTTCGTACAGTTTTTGACAACTCGATACCTTGGACGCCAGCGAATAACAGCGATCAAATAACTCGGCCAGTGAGCTCAAGTTTGCGTGTAAAATTTGTCTTCTGTCTGTGCCATAAAATCTAAATGTTACTGGTTTAACCAGTATGGAACGTGCTTATGCCAATGTATGCCTACATACACAGCCCACCGTCTCTATGGCAATGTACAAGTGCACCAGCAATCAATGGAGAGGCACCACATCGAATGGAAGAGATGCCGGCCACATCCATCGGTTCACATGCTTTTACAATGCCCATTTTGGCCTGTTCGAATACGGCATGCAGCATCGTACTTGGCAATCCATGCAAAGAAAGCTGAATGGGAGCAACGAAATGAAAAATATCTCATTAGAGTTTCTAATTAAGTGATTAATAAAAAGAGCAAATGACGCAAATAATTGGCTACATGTTGAACTACTACAATATGCTGTACCCCCAGTTATGTATAAGCTTAACCATTATACTTACCAAGATGTCTTTGACATTAGCTTTACGGGTTGCCTCGATTGCTGTTTTCGTTGTTCGCTTGATTGCCTTACATAGGCTTGAAATATCATAGCTAATTAGCTTAAGGATAATTTTAAAAGAACTCTTTGCTGCAGTAAACAGCTAGATACATTTTTGAACTATAAATTAACCATTTTTTCCAAGCTATATGGCTTGTTACTATTCTCAAACGACCGAAGCATTGCAGCATCTCCTCTGAGAAGTTCTTCAAACAGCATACAAAATCATATTTACGGCTTTCACTTTTTTTTAAACACTGTTTAAAAAAAAACTTTTTTGAGCGTATTAGTAGAACGATTGTGATTGGGAAACTAGGAGAATTTCAAATTAACACTTCATTTGATCACTTTTTAAAAAAAATAAAATAAAACATTGAAGCACTTTTTTAAATTTTCGCTAGTAAACGCGAGCAAATTCTTTTGAGCTCGTAGTAGAATTCAAAGGAATTTGCTCGCGTTTACTAGCGAAAATTTTAAAAAGTGTTTCAATGTTTTTATTTTTTATTTTTTTAAAAGTGATCAAATGAAGTGTTAATTTTAATATCTCCTAGTTTCCCAATCATATTTACGGATTTGTCATGTCTGTCAACAGAGTTTTAACGGAATTAAAAGAAAATAATTAGATCTTCTTAAAAACCATATTATGTACATTGACTCTCGCAATGGAAGAGTTGACCTCCCAACTTGTGTTTTTAAAACCACTTATTACTAAACATTTTCTTTCGTTGCTCCCACTACAATTTATTTGGGTGATTTTTGATTTTTGAGATTTGAACTGCTTCAAACTAGTGAAAAGAATCTTATCACCACTAGACATTAAGCTTTAAATGCCAAAGAAGAGAAAATGATATATGTGTATTGCTTTCATGTGACCTACCGCATAACTTTTATTACGATTGCATATGCAAAGCTATCTGAGAATAATCAGCTGTCCGATCAGAGTTTAGAGTAAATGAACATGAATATTTTCATGGACTGCTACACTAGACAGTTGCAAATTTTGAATGACTCGATCCACAGTGCTTGATTAGTTTTAGGTTAGGAGATTATGAGCCTCTCAAAAGTCGTGAGTCGCTCCATCTATTCATCATATCAATATAATTTGAAAATGTTAAGCTAAGCTAGTTAGCAATTTTCGAAGCTACAGTTTTGATAAAGACGATTGTTTAGATAATATGTAATAACAAAAGTTATTATACACAGTTCTCTGCGATACCTTTCGGCTAGCAAATGACCACATTTTTATTGAGCTCATTGACAGATTGTGCCTCTCTGCCATCCTCTCGGAGGTGCCGCTTAATTATTGCCCAGTAGCGCTCGGTTGGACGCAATTCAGGACAATTTGGGGAGTTATTCACTTTTTGCACAAAATTGATACCGCGCTTTTTCATCAGATCCAGCATAGCTGAAGCGTAGCGATCGGATGCAAGATCAGGCCAGAGCAGTGGAAGAACGTTGTGTTCACGATACAGAGGAACAAGACGCTTTTTAATGCATTCCTTGCGGTAAACTTCACCGTTGATGGTCCCAGTGGTGAAAAATGGCAAGCTTTTTTGGCACATGAGCAAATAGCCTGCCACACAAGAACTTTTTTGCCGAACTTCTCCATTCCGATCATTCTTCTATCAACAGGTCCGTGTTCCCCAACAACCGCATTCTAAGTCTGCAGCCTTGGTAGCGTAGTTGTGTTCCGTTTGCAATATCTTTCGTCATCAAAATTTAACGATTGCGATGCTATCTTAACATTTTATTAGGCTTCCGGCATCGCTCTTTGGCTCGTTCCATCTGTTTCACGCTCCGTTTTGGCACTTTTTACTTCTTGTATGCCCTGATGTTATTTCTCTTTCTGACACTTTGGACAAATCCTACGGATTCCGGAGTTTCTTGGCAACCCGTCGGGCTGAGTTAAAATATGCGAATAACAGAAGCTCAACACATTTATTCTTCTTTTGCAGGTTGAAAAGGCCGCTTCTGGTTCTAGGCAGATCGACCACAGGATGCTCTTCTCTCAAACTTGTTGATGCTTTTGTGCACACCAGTCTTCGATTTGTTTCACAATAAGTACAACATGTCTATAAGACAGTCCCTCGTAGTACTTTTGGATAATGAACTTTTTTTTTTGTCACACTGCACAGTACAGTGTTGCCGAAGGAGCATTTGCTCAATTATGGCAGAAGATTGTCAACTTCTTAAATTCATGCAAAATATTTCATTTTTCTTTTTTTTCTGAAAAGCGATCTGAGAGAATGTTGTTGGAGAGAAAATTTCCTATAAGACAAGATATAGAGTAGGAAACGGCTTAATCAGGCGTGACTGTTTTAATCAGTTGCAAGGAAATAGGACTAAAACTCCTATATTTTCCTAACTATTTCATTTTAAATGATACGAACATAAGCTTTATTTATTGGGCTTATGATTCATGATTGATTACAAATTTATTACTGTCCTTTTGAAGATTTAAAATACATAATCTAGAAAACCATCAGTTTCCTACCTGCCGAAGAAGTTCGCTCAAAGTTTGCCTTTGTGTATTTTAATTTGTTCGCATGTACCGGAATGAATGTTTTCATCAGCTCCTTCTCACATCTAGACTTGTTTCCAGAATGTGATGCTGAGCATTGAGTTGAATTTATTAGATATTTAGATAATCTGAAATCACTATTAATTTCATATTTCTTCCAGAGGTTGATCTTATCTTATGATTATATTGTCCATCATCTAGCACTATCATATGCAATAATAAAATATGTTTCGGATCTGCCCAATAGTACTCAACAATAAATAATGCTTCAATGTTGAGCGGCAGCTCAACATCACTGTTGCTTTTGAGAACCCATGTTTCCTCTCTTCTTTGTTAACCATGGATATAGCGCACCGGTATCGCAACGTGAAGCCTACTGTATCTTAAATTTGTTTGTTTTTAAACGAAGCATCTCGTTGGTCGTCACAGTCGCTTTGCCTAACATTTCCGTGAGAGTAAATGAAATAAGAAATACGCACTGTCAACCTAAAGATCAATGACAAACTAAAAGTTTGATCGTGTACGTTTGTCTCATAACCTGCTAGTAGACGAGTTTGTGATTACAGCAATCGACATGTTTTGGTTGATGGCCCCGGCAATTGGGAACTTTATTGCATGGCTATGATATTTTCTGAGTCTAATGCTCGTTTTAGAAGGTATGTTTCGATAGAACAGAAGTAAGCAAAGGGATTAATGTCTAAATATGGGCAGTTCTAATTATAGATTACATACAGCTTCATCAAATGTCCCAGGTGCTGAATAAACTGCTCAAACCTCGTCCCGTACCATAGTATGGATTTGAGGAAACGTTTGACGACGGTCAATGATCGAAAAGTTAGCTTTTCTCATAGTAATTTGCATGTAAACTTCAAGTGATTGAGCGGTGTCAGTTTCAAACCAGTTCACTTTGATTTTAAGAGGGATCAGAACGTGATTTTTAATCGTTTAAGCACTGTGATATTCAATCAGTCCATTGCTACTCTATCAGTATAGTTGCATCTGTCTATTGCTACTCCCACTTTAGAAGAAAAATAGAACGATAAATAGTGATGATACAACCCGGGACTTCCTTATATCAGTCGGTAAAGGTGCAGCTACAAAGAAACACCATGCTGGGCTGGGCTGCAACACCCTGCTGGGTTCGATCTGGTATGGGTATTTTTCGTTAAGGCAAATTTATAGACTCCCTGGGCACATAGTATGATTAAACTTGCCACACAACCATACTAAGGCACAAATAGTACCTGGCATCGAAAGCTCCCAATAAATAACTGTGGAAGTGCCTTTACAACACTAAGTTTAGTGCAAACAGTAAGCTTATTGTGAAAGCAATAAGCATGAAAATCCTAGGAAGGAAGAATAAGAATAACCACAAACGAAACAGAATGAAACACGAAATAAAAATTAAATTCAATATTCAAAATCTATAATGTAACCTTGATTAACCATGTTTCTTCTAGTAAGGTATAATTTGCCCATTATAGATCAAATACGAACCTGCTCAGAAAGTTTATATGCGTGTTTGATGTTTAGCTTAACGTTTGCCGAGAATATGGATGTCAGAAATGTGCTTATAGACTGTTTCAGAAACTATTAGCACACTTTCCAAATATTAAGAATGTGTTGTTTTTTTAAGATTTCAATCATTTTATTTGGAAAATTATTTCAGCACTGGTGATTTACGTAACACTTAAACTCTTCTTCAAACGAAACCTAAAATTATAACCATACTTCACACATTTTCTCGAGCATGACTTTTCACGATTTTGTGCAATCTTTTTGAAATTCTTCGATGTCATGCGCTGGTTTTACGAATTTCCGAAGCTTTGCTTTGATCATGGTCCAGTAATTTTTGACTGGCTGTGTCTCCGGGCAATTTATCGGATTCATGTCTTTCGGACAGACATTTTGACATTTGTACCACCCTAATGTGTCCTTGGCATAATGACATGATGCCAAATCAGGTCAAATTATGACTGGACCATCATGCATCAACGCTTCTGGATGCATTCCTTGATGTACTTCTGGGTGTTCATTGTCTTCAATGTTACGAACGGACTAGATATTTTACCTTTCTTGTCAAATTTTTCGATGAAAATTACCTTTTCCGTTTCGGGGATATCCCTGTTGCGTACAGTGAAGTATTGTGGTCCGAGACGGGTTTATACACCCAGAATTTCTACACGAAAATCATAATCTCAGTTCGATTTTCGAGGCGCACTGTTATTAACGCAACGATGGCTCCCAAAGGTCTAAAACCAAGCAGCGCTATCAGCGAAAAGGCAACAGTAGCAACAGTGTTGAAGAAGGGTGTAAAAGCCAAAAAGGACATTGCCAAAGATGACCACAAGAAGCAGAATCGGTCCGCCAGCGGAAGCGTTCGGAAGAAGAAAACGTACAGTACCTACTTCTACCGGATGCTGAAGCATGTTCCCGATTGGCCCAAATTAATCAACGGACGTCGCGGGAAATTCAAACCACCGTTTGTCTGCTGTCGAGAGATCTAGCCAAACAAGCCGTTTCCGAGCGAACCAAAACGGTGACTAAGCATACCAGCACCATAAGGAAGGGAGATGGCGGCTATGACTGTTCTTCTGAACCCAAACCGATCCTTTTTGGCTATTAAAATCAGTTGAAACGAGAGTTAACATGTCTTTGGAGGTGCTGAGGCTGTGCTTCGGGGTGGTATTTCAGTGTTATTCAAAGTGATTTAAGGTCAATTTTTGTGAACGTGTATTAAATTGACCCCAATATAGACGATCACTTTGAAAGCACTAGGAGATGTGCGGTTACTTGAGGCATAATTATCAATTTTCAGTGATTGCCAACATCAATTGACCATATGTCAATTCATAAAAACCTCTTTTTAGATCTGAATCGGAAAGCTAATCTGTCAAGTCTAGCATTGTAATTCTTCTTGGCCTTATTAAGTAGGCTATGGAGACACATGAAAACATTAAACCTTGATCAATGTTAGTAGGTAATATCCAATGACGTCTATATAAGGTCTGGGCAAAGCACTGCTTGCTTGTATTGGAAGCAAAAATAATCAAACATTGCTGAGCCGACGAGTGATGACGTAACGCTATTGAACTTTCCATTGGCGGGCATAGGTTCAGATGAAAAAAATCGGTTCAAACGTTTATTATGAATGCTGAATTGTGAAAATAATCATGATACAAATGCCATTTATTGAGCAGAAGAATTTCCTTTCGATAACATGGATCATTTATAGTGAATTTTACTGAGGTAATTGGATTTTTGCCTCACAAACTTTCATACGCTGAGACTTGACAATCGAGTAGCGATATAGAGCCAATTTTCCATCATCGGTAGACTGGAATCTGTTCAAAAATTAAGTTTTATAGCGCATACAATAAACAATCACGGAGCGAACAAGTCAAAATAAATAGTATGACGTAGCACTTTGTGAGCTTTTGTGAAGCGTGCGCAAGGAATGCAGTGGTATTATTGTCATGAGCGAATTTTGCTCATTTCACTAATATTGTTGTGGCTACTGCGCCAGACCTTGTATAGACGTCATTGGGTAATATCCAGCGCCCATAACTGACCATATCTATATATCCGATGTCTTTGTGTCAAATTTGTTACAGTAGTGACCAAATGACTAAGAAAAAAATACGCTTCATATATTTCTGTTCTAGACGCCATACACGACCGCTGTATGCGACTCAATATTGAGTCGTTTTCAACTCAATTTCGTCAGAAGTGAGTCACTCAAATTTGAGTAAATCTTGATTAGATTGACAGCAACTTCTCTTGATCATATTGACAGCAACTTCTCTCTGATTCGACTCGACGTTGTTGCGGTTTTATCACAAGAAGCTTCATTAAAATCTGAGTGACTTTAATTTTGACGATATTGTGTTAAAGTGAAAAGAGCTACGTTTGCTCGTAGCTGTAATTTCTTTTTGTGCAAGAAGAGATAGCTTGTTTTCTAGTGATAAGATTGTACATGTAGTTTTTTTTTCTTAGACGCACAAAGTAGGTCATTACACTGAACAATAAATATACAAATGAACAGGGAGACCATACCTTTGCCACTTGTCGAATATTTGTCAGTAGGGAATGTGTAAGATTTTACGTGCCTCAGAAAAGAAAATAAAGATAATTTTCGTTGTAAATATTCTCTGCACCAGTTTACTCTCAAGTTTGTCATCAGCCTCTTAAACTTAATAGGAGAAAAAAGGAAGAACAAAAAAACATCGCCCTCTGAAAGGCATCATATCTCTGTTCAAAATTAAGAGGAGGCACCCTTAACTCGATTCCAATCAGAAGCACTCTGAAGCCCATCCGCTATATCGTCGGTTCGTTTTAATATGATCGTTAAGTCCGCTCTCCGTGACGGAGAAAACAGTTCCATTTCCTGCCCTCGGCCAACAGGCGCTGCCGATAGGACGCAAAACATTATAAAAAGCGACTTTATGGAGTGTGGACCATGAATAGATTCGAGTGAGCATTAAAATGGGATTTTAATACATTATCACCAGCTGCTGCATCTCCATCATCTAGCGCAGTTTTCAGCAGCCTATCAATTGGTAACGTTAGTTGCTTGGAATCAGACACGGTTCTTTTGTGGAAAATAGTGCTACACGCTACCTGTGCACCGCCGCCGCCAAGTGCGCTGACCCTTCCACCGAGATGAAGGTGGGCGTACACGTCAGACAGAAAAGCGATAAGCGCGACGAAAGCAACCAAGTCCCTCCAGCGGCCACACTCTCCAGAGGGTGTCAACCAGTTAATTAAAGGAAAATTTATATGCAAATTTTCAATTCAATGGACACTATCTTCATTCATATCTTGGTTATTTAGAGAACCAAGAAATCTGTGTGTACGGTTGGATGGTTATAAGAAACGATCGAAAGATAAGCCAACCATCCACGATGGAAATGCAGCCGGGTGTCTCGTCTAATGTAATCTCATTTGACCGTTCACCGAATGGAAACTGCATAACGTATAGGGGACAAGGTATGACGACGTTGCTATTGGAGAGATTTATTAGACGCAGTCTTACGCGTCGCAACGACCGACTGGTCCGGTTGGACATCAATTGACTCGCATTTCGCGATGTTTTACAGTCCGCTATCATCATCAGTACTATCGCTGTGATCTAATGTAGAGGCACGAAGACAACTTGTAGCTGATTATTTTAAAGTGCATTTAAGCAACGGAACCGGCATATGTAGACATGCCCCTCGAGAAAGGGCGTTTGGAACCTCGTTCCGGGCGAGAGATACTCACTGTCTCGAACAACTATATCCACGATTCAACCACTCAATACTACAAGGCAAGTGCTTCAATCATAAGTCTGGAGGCGAGAAGCGAACATTTGCATCAGCGTAGGAAGATCCTGTGCAATAAATTGGATTTGTTTTTTTTTCGCAATACCAGACGAACGAAGTGCACGAAATGGAAAGTTCGTTCCAGGTCGCGGTATTTGTATGTTTGACTAGGATGAGTGTCATTTCAGGGTCTTTACTTCTACGAGTTGTACGTACCTTCTCGGGAGGGTACTGGGGGGAACAAGACGTATTCAGCCTTAGTCCAATCGGACAACACATACATGTAGAGGAACTGGAGGTACAATGCTCCCCTGGATCAAAACGATCCACCTCGATATTTCGTGTTAGAAGTTACTTTGCCCAGCTTATTGTTTTTACAGTTAGAATATATGGTTTTGAGTTGTTTTCAATCAAAATAATTACCAGTTTTGCATTTAGACTAGTTATAAAAATAAATGCATGTTTCAGAGCTAAATGTAATATTCAAGCGATGTGTCTTTTCATGGTGTTTAAAATCGTCGATTTTCGGAACCCTGATTTCGGTCCAATTAGGTAAATTTCAATTACTACTTAACATGATCACTTTATAAAAAACTGCTGTTTCAAACCTTCACTAGTATGCGCGGGCGAATTCCTTTACAGGATAGGCCCAAATAAGTGACGCATGAAACAAAGACTGTATCTCCCACGAAAAGGCATATATTTTAAATGTTTCTTTGTTATCCTTTTTTTTTTATTGTTCATGTGTACATATTTATGTTTCGATTCTATCGCCTTTAGCTATCATTATTCCCCTTAGTCTCGTCAGAGAGGCTTTACAAGCGGCACGCACCTAATTTTCGGGGATTTCATCCCATATCTTCTGTATGGTAGCTTTAAGTGTTTCAATACCCATTGGTTTTAGATCTCGAAAGTGAGCTTCCATGATTCCCCAAAAACAGAAATAAAGAGGATTTGCATATGGCGAAGAAACTGGCCATAATTCCTTAGGAATGAAGTCTGGCAAATTCTTGGTGCACCATGCTTCGGTAACCTTTGCTCCATGGGACGGCGCAGAATCCTGTTGAAACACCCATTTGCGGTTACCGAACATCGTTGAAGTATGCTTCTCAAATGATTTTCCAGGACCTCTTTTAAGTAGAAGGCTGCGTTGATTTTTACACCCCTATCATTGAAAAGTAGTGGTAGCTTCTGCAGAAATCGCTCCTTAAACCATGACCGAAGTATGATTTTGGAAGCGTTGAACTGCGCGAATTGAAGAGGGAATATCCTGAATACTCGCTACATAGACCTTCTGTCATTTTGAACGTTGAAACTTTGCTGCAATACGAAATTGGAAATGGAATCACCGTGCCGACGAAGTAATTCGTGACAACGAATGACTCTGTTCTTCTTGTTGGCTTCCATGTCCAAGTCCATGAATTTTTCTTTTCTTGTACGGCGCCAATCTCAAATCCTCTTTGAGCACTGATCTGATAGTTTTCCTGGAGACGTCCATATCCTGAGCCACTTTATATGAAGAACGACAAGGATTTCGTCGATGAATGTGTGGCATATTCCTTCCTTCCGGGTCTCGGCCAGTATCTGGTTTGTACGCTTTCCCGCCAAATTCAACTGCAAAATCCGTTGCCTTTTGAAATCCACATTTTTCTTAGGCACTTCCTGTCGACGGAATCTAGCGAACACTAGTTTGTTTACATATTATTCAGCCTCTCTTTAATATGCTGGCTCTTGCGATGGCTAGAAGAATTCTACACTGAAACAAAATACTGCGTCACTTATTTGGGCCTGTCCTGTAAATTGCGATAGAAAAAGCTTACCCCTTGACAGATAGGCCTATTTTGACTGTGAGTTACAGATTGCTTCAGTGCCGAGTGCTCGACTTTTAATATTTTCCTTGTTTTCCAGTTATAATTTTAAGTGGTTTTAAGAAAGTGAAAGTTTTCATGGCTTAAATTTTCTAGAAATAAACCAAAAGTAGAAATCGGGCAAACGTAGTTTGGCTACATCGTTTGGTTATACTTCCTGTAATAATAAGAATCTTATTATTTAGGATTAAATCGCAACAATGTTCTGAAGGGTGTATGCCCCATAGAGTGTCACGAGTGCATGAAATTAATTACGAATCAAAACTGAATTTTTTTTTATGTTTACAAATGAACAAGCGAGTGTCATTAAGGAAGTCCATGGGTGAGATCAATCTGATTATAACTATATAACAATAACCTTATTTTTAAATAATACTAAAAACGTTTAACATTTCCAAATCTGGAAGTGTGTTGCAATGCCCGTATCCAAGTGGTATCGGTAATGTTTACATTGTTGCGAAGGGATTTATTCCATACTACCATTGCCGGTCAATGACTGTTAGATTGTACACACACACATTTTTTTTTTTTTTTTTTTGTGAAACCAGAAATAATTTCATATTTCCCTAAGACTTTCTATGAAACGCTGAGACAACACACTAGACTAAGGAGCTTACTAGAACAAAGTGAATATATTTGTTCATTCAGTAGATGGAATCAACAAGTTTCTTGAGGGGTGCATTTTACCTCTAATTACCTTACAGCATAGAAATCCCTTAGTTACGCTCTGAAAACAGGGATGTACCATGGTGAAATAACAAACTATTAAACTTCGTAAGAAGACCAGGACACTTTTTAACTGGGTCCACCAGACTCAGCAGTGGCCTTAATGTAAAAATTCCCTCACCGACTATGCGATTATATGTCCACGGCACTAAGCTCTTCCAATTCCAATGTCTCGAAAATGACAAACCAATTGTGGAAATCAAAAACAGCAATTAAACGAATTGATCATAAATGTTAGTTAAATTGATTTGCCAGTTACGACAAATCGGTATTGGAAGCGCTTAGTGTAGTGTACATATAATCGAGGTATACCTATAATAGGTAGAGAGTACGCACAGGCTTATGTGCCTAAGAGTGGTTAGTGCATACCGAACGGAATCACGCGACGCGGTCTGCGTCCTAGCGGGGATGATGCCAATAGGCATTTTCATAAAAGAGGACGTAGAATGCTTAGAACAACGTTGAACAAGAGGTATTCGGAAGACCACTAGAGCCGCATCCATGGTGAGGTGGCAAAAGGAATGGAACAACTCCACCAAAGGTCAGTGGACACACCGACTAATCCCGGAATTAACCGGGCGGGTCGACATGAGAGCGTATTTTCACAGTGATCTTCACGATGATAATCGCGTGATCTTCACCGCGAATTTCATCGCGAAGATCACTGCGAATATACGCTCTTATTCCTCAGATATAAGAGATAGAGCTATGTATTGTTAGACCAAGTTGTAGGTCTACTCAAGCACCATAAGTTCATCATACATTATATTTTGAAATTGAGCTTCTGAGAAGCGCTATCGGCAAATGAATATGGATAAGTCAAAAATGATAAGCCGCAACCTTGATTGCCGTAAGCGGTCACGACACGACTTCGGATTATTTGGTCCAGATGATGTGCCAAGACCGGGACATCTGGGACGCGTAGCAGCCTCCCAGATCGTCCTTGATCTCCAATAAAAATGGCGAAACGACCAAAGGCACGTCGCAGGGACCACCTAACTAGTAAAGCCCTAAGTAGTTAGACATAGTGGGTGCTTAACAAGCACAATAGACCCCTCCCCGAAGGAATACCGAAAGGTGGTTCCGGGGAGGGTCCAGGGCTTATTGCACGGGTGGGTTTTTATTGGGTCGAAGAGTTGGCACCCTCATCCCCACACCCTGAGTTCTTCAGCGGTCTGGTTGCAGATTTTCCATTCCGTCTAAACAAAAAAACCTAGAATAGGTAAGAATAGAGATCGAAGAGGTAAGAGGCATGTTAAAAGATTGAAAATACTCCAGCAACTGTTAGTACTTCTGTGTTGGGTGAAGTTCTGTACAGTTTGGTGAATTGGCTTTTTTGGCACGTATTTGTCCTCTTGTATCTTATATCATTCCAGAACGGATTTTGCATATGACAAGAGACCACTCATACCAAAACAGAACTGGCGAGTCATGGCTTCTTATAAAGGGTAGCAACCACCTCTGCAGACATTCTTTCTCGTACACATCCTTATTGATAGTGCCGGTAGAGACGAAACTTTTAGATTGTCGACCACAACTACATATGGCCTGCCAAATCAAATATTTCTTCGGGAATTTGAACACCTTCTTTGTCCAGAAATTCTCGGCAACGGCGTTTCTTTGCATTCCGGTATAAAAAGCCAGACCCGAAAGCTGTTCAAAGCCCTCGAGTACGTATGTTTCGTCGTCCATTATGATACAAGAAAATGTTTGCAAAAAATTTGAGTAAAGCTCCTAAGCACGACTTTTTGTAGTGAAATTTTGCGTGTCATCACGGTTAGGCACCTTTTTCACTTTGTTCGCCTTCAGTCCTTGCCTCTGCTTCACTTGTTGTATGTATGATTTTGATTTCCTAACTTTGCGAGCCACATTTCACACAGAAAGATTGGGATTTTTCTCAGTAATGGCTACCACCTTCTTGTCCATTTTTCGGGAGTATACTTTTCGATTTTTTCCACAGTCAAACGCTAGTCATATGGTTTGCAAACACAATACTCGGTACTTGTCGGTAGTTTGAGTTCCTTGGCAAGATCGCGTACCGATGAATTCGGATTTTGCTGTCGTTCGTACAAAATGCGTTCGACGCCATTTTACTTAATTTAACAAGACTTTAAACATGTTGTACCATGAAATAATGTATACAATTTCAGCTGTCATATAAGTGAAACGTTTCAGCGAGCCGTGAAATAATTCAAAATCTACACTGAAAGAAAAGTGTCCGAAATTTAACGTGGACAGGCTTTATCTGGCAAAAATTTAAATTGCAAGTAATTTTGTATTACGTATTTGGCATGCGTGGCCAGTAAAATATTTGTGTTCACTTCTAGTGTATAAAAAATTAAACTTGTCATAAATAATCTAGGGGGTTTATACACAGAATCGGTCAATGCCCAGGTCAGTGGCATTTGACCCATCAAAATAATCAAAACAATAATCCATACCATCTGCTCTCGATCGGGTACGAGATGTTGCACAGCAGATGAGTACTGCCGACTCGATGATGCAACGTTGATGATGCTACACGTATGATGAATTAGTACAAAAGAAAGAAAATATTTTAAAACAATTGTACTGAAACACGATTGTATGAGGAAAAAAATGATCAAACATTGACCAAGCGTAGGGATGGATATACTTTTTCACATATAGGATGTTCTAACTGGATGACGTAAGGCACCTGATTTTCACTGTGTCTCTTTGTGTTTGTCTGCTGAAAAACAAGTTTGAGTAATTATCAGAATTGGACTTTTGCAACGAACCCATCAAAAAGCGCAGCATTTCTCCCGAAAAGGGTTAACATTTTATCCAAAAATGGTACTCTATTCCCAACATTTCACTAAGTCCACTGGTGAAACTGGTTAGAGAAATTCGCGGAGCGGTTCGAAAAACAATCCGGAAGTTTGGTGAGGGTTGTGGCTTTGCAAATGCACCAAAATATGGTCGAAAACCATGACCAATGGACCCAACGTTGAAGATCATGATGACTTTTTCGAATAAGAAAAGCAGTTCTGTTCGAGATGTTGCCAAAAAGCTGGGAATTTCTAAGAGCAACTCTTCGCCACAACCGGGAATGCTTGAATCGGCGTTTGCTGCCAATGATCGGATAGCAATGATACACAGATAAAAAGAAACATTGAATTTTCGGCGTTATCTAATGCACATAATGGAAATGCCAGAATGGCGAGAATATGTTTGGAAATTTCATGTAAATTTAAGCCAGATAACTCCTGAATCTAGCCTGTTGTATGAAAGATTGCAAACATTGTTATATTGCGCATTAAAGATTGCAACCAATTTCGTTGTTTACGCATCCTTTGGCTTGGAATTAAACGAGGGAAAATTTTACGCGTCTGTTAAAATTCATTATTTTTTTCTGTGTAGCATAGCATAGCATAAAACTGAGCCTTAATCAGTTGCTTCTAGATAGATATTTGTTAACAATCCCTAGCTCTTAGATTACTTATGAATCATCCGAACTGTTCAAAAGACCAATCGAGACATTTCGGGCTCTAAACAATGCATTCCTAAGGAAGCATGTTAAAGCAATGAGGGAAAAAATGTGTTTAAAACAATTGTCAAGGAGTCTGTGTAGAGACACCTATGATTAACGATAATAAGATTTTTTTATGTGCTACTAAGTGAGAACATCATAGAGAAATGATTCTTGAAACCAAAATAAAAGTTCATCCAAAAAATGTAATCAAATTATACAGATAGTGAGAAACATTTAATTTTCTGCGTTGTCTAATAAACATAGAGGTAATGCTAGATTTGGCTGAAATTAATGGGATCTTTCATGTAAATGCATGCCAAAAAACTCCTGAATCTAGTCTGTTGTGTGGAAGATTGCAAACAATTTCGTTGTTTATGCCTCCTTTGGCTTGGAATTAAATGAGGGGATATTTTACGCGCTTGTTAAGATTCATTATCTTTTAAAGAATTATAGAACAAGTACTTGGGTCCTTCATTAGCTCAGTCTGCGCAGCTACATAGCAACACCATGCTGGATGTAGCTGAGTTCGATTCCCGGTATGGTCTAGGAATTTTTCGTTAAGGAAAATTTCTCGACTCCCCGGGCATAGAGTATGATTGTACTTGCCACACAATCATACTAATGCGAAAATGGAATCTGGCATCGGAGGCTCTCAATTAATAATTGTGGAAGTGCACTTAAAACACTAAGTTGAGAGCAAGCAATAAGCAAATTGTGAAAGCCATAAGCTTTAAATGCTAAACAACAAGAAGAAAAACAAGTACTTCTTCAGAATGTTCAAGATTATAACTGATATCGTTGCAGTCCGAAAAAAAACTTAGCGTCTTGATGTTTCAATTTTATATTTTCCATAATCATGTAAATATCCAGTGCCTTAATTATGTTATCATTCCAATTATCTTGGACATATATTGCCACAACCGGCTTTTGTTTACTTCCGGATGCGTTTCAAATTTTTCCCAACCCATCAATATTTGCATTGGACAAATAAAAATTACTCCCTGCAGCGGTCAACGGAAATTCTACCAAACCACCATAAGCCCCGATCCGACTGAGCTTAAAACCGAAACCGTGTGTACATTTGAACCAATACCCAAACACACATGCACTGCGCCTGATGCTAAGCCACCACAATATACCCAAATCAAACATTTATTTACTTTCACTGCATCCGAACTATAAATGCCAACACCAGCCTTCGGGCACGGCGAAACTCCTCAACATAACCATGGGCCAATGAATGGCTGCAAGGCCCCGTCGGTCTCACACTTGAGCGGGTTATAGGAGCGACCTGTCCTCTAGATTTTATATCCAACAATTATTTGATTTAATCGGAAGAAAAATAAACATTCCATTCTCCGATGAAACCTACGGACTTGAAACCCGATGTATAAACACATTATTTTTCTTTGTGACTGACTACCCAGCATATGTACGATTGTCAAGGAATCCAGCGCTCACTAGCAGCGCAATATGCTATATATTTACCTTACTTACGAGCCAGCGAGATAATTTTTTAAAAGGCAAATATCCGGCAGCGGCTCTGTGTAGAGATCGCCGAAAGCACCGCCAAAAGGTTGAAGCATGCGATTGTTTGTGGATTGTCAAATTTATGATTGAAGCTATCTGCGATTCAATCAGCGAATGAATTGAGAGCAGCGGCATTGTGGTTATCTAGCATTGATCATCGCCTTTCGAGTGTTGAAAATCGAAATTGTGTTTATCCTCAAGACTGATTTTAATGAGTCGTTTTTGTTCTGTTTCTTTGCAGGTAAGCGTTGTCCGGAGAATGAAGAATGGTTGATTTTCATATGGAAGGTATTGAACAGTTTTTTGAAGAGGAAGGTTAATTATATGTTCAATAGCTGCAGCTTGTTTGATTTCCTTTCATTTTAATTATGCTTTTTTGTTACTCTTTGCGTAAAGTTGACGATCACAACGTATTGATTGTTTGGGTACGGATCTTGGCAAGGACCATGTTCAATACACTGAGAAACAAAACAACTCGAAGTTCAGTCGTCTTGACTATAGACACTCAAGTAATAGACCGGACAACGTGAGTCTGGCACAGTTGATATATCCAAAACAACTGTCAAATCGTATGGGAAATGTTTGTTTTGGATACAACATGGCGGCACGTTGTCCGGTCTATTACTTGAGTGTCTATAGCCTTGACACCTAATGGCAACAAGAGAAGATTGCAGAAGCGCACTGCGAAATTTGCTGTGGAATCAACAGTACAGTGTTCAAGGAGAGTATCGAAAAGTAGTTATAAACATTCAAAAGTTGAAATAAAATTAAAGTCACTTGTATCGCTAAATTTCAGCAAAAATACATGCCACATATGCAAATTGCTTGCCAAATGAGAATGAGTACTTTCTCACTGAATTTTTCCCTGTTGCAACAGTCGTTCTGCAATTGAAGACAGTCTTCCCAACCGATACAGCTTTCGAGCCCTCATTTTGGCAAGACACTTCTGCACCGGAAATTTGCTTTGGTACTTTCTACTTCCTGCATGTCTTCGAATCATTTATTTTCTTAATCCGCTGGGTCATATCGATGCTGCTCCTAATAACTCCTAATAATTTAATAACGATTAGATGTTGAATTATTTGCCTGAATATGATCGCTGACTATTTGGTCCAATTTGAGATCGCAGGAACCGGATATTCTTTGGCGTTTTTGGCAATCTGATTGTACCTTACAACCTTCTCAGTGTTCAGAAATTTCTCTCGTACTTCAAGTTCAATTCACGACATTTTGCAACAAACTATGATAATGAAAAAGAAACCAACTGAAATAGGTTTTTGACAGGTAATCAAAACGTAATACGGATACACACTAAAATAATATGCATTAATTAAAGCTCAGTTATCTATCAAATAATTATAACTACTAACTCTCCTTAGTGGTTCAATGTAACGAATGTCCTCAGCTACGTACGCCTCTTCTCTTGTCGCGGATTGTACAATGTAAATGCTATCGTGATTCTAGGTGCGACCAGCGACCTTTGAGGAGTTGAGTGCGAACAAATCGGTCGTAATCACACGGGCTGTATCCACAACGCCTGATTTTGTTCTTCGGCCGAGCGTGAAACGTTACTGCTGACTCGCCTTTGGTCTGTCTCATGTTTGTAAATGCCCCGAACTCAGCTGAGGTATCGGTCATCGATCAGAGGTGCGCGTCAATGTTCTTGGCCATGGTAGCGTAGCATTGTGGGTTAGTCAGGTCCGGTCTAAGGATTGCCGCTCTAATTATTCCTTGTAATTCTTCACCAAAAGATAGGATCAGCATTTGGTAAAAGTAAGCGGGATCTTTGGCGTTGGCTAGCGAAGCAGCGATCTCAAAGTTCTCTAAGAACCGCTGCCAAGTTTCCCAGAGTTTGTTAGCTGCTACGTTTTTCGGGAAAGAGGGTGTTTTTCCTGCCTGTCCCACAAGTGGTCTCTGCGCCGTTTCTTCACACGATAATGCTCTGCCATAGTAGCTCCAACTAAGTTCAGGGGTGGATTGATGGGTATCCGTGACTGAAAACCGTGACTGGCAGCCCTGATCGCTGTACGTGGCACATCCGCCAGTGTAGCCCCAGCCACTGAATGAATGAACTCAGGCAATATCGTCTGCATTTTGGTTATACGGTCATACAGTTTGCGTTGATTTTCAGTTGCCACCGGAACAGGTTCCTCTTTTTCTTGTACACTGTCTCTTGGAGGTATTCCGGTTTCGTCCAGATTGTCTTCTTCCGGGTTGTCTTCGTCCGGGTTGTCTTCGTTAAAGTTGCCTCCGTCCGAGTTTCTCCCGTCATCTGTCATTATGGTTTCTTTTGTGCCGACTACCAATGACTCCGAATCATCAAAATGAATCAATTCTTAATCTATCACGAACTCATCTTACGAATCGATGTTATCAACCGGAGCTCTGACGTACTTTCCATTGCTAGACATACCAGAACAAAAAATATTCTCAGGTCATTCACAGTTTACGAACCTGTACGAGCACGGATTATAAATATAAAGACTCATTTTTCACGGCTGTCCAATCACGAGTTAGTTTTCACTCACTCAACTCTATACGTGGGGAGCATTACCAATACGGACTTATTCTCCCGGTTGTCCAAATAGTTTCAACCGCAAGTCCATGTGTGGATTCGTTTATCAATACAAAGAAATACCATCACGGTTGTTCAAACACGTGGTAAAGTTTATGCGTGAATTTACTTACTCATTTTTCACGGTTGTCCATACATGTGCTTTTTCTCACACACAAGTCCATGTGAGGATCGCTTTATTATAACTAAGACTAATTTTCACATTTTTTAAACTCGTTCTATGCCTCACACACACAAGTCCATGTATCGATTTCAGTACTATTACGCTGATTGTCACGATTGTTCAAACACGTGCTAGGTTACACACAAGTTCATGCATGGATTTCGTTACCCACGTTTTAACGGTTGTCCGACATAGGTAAATTTTCACTACCCTGGGAAATTGTTTTAGCCATCTGTTTTTTTTTCTTTTCCCGAATGTTTAGTTTTTCCTAGGTTACCTTTACTTGCTGCCTAAAATCTTGGGCAGCAAATCTGAAACCCGGATATTCATCGGTGGAGACCACCCTATATGTCTTGGATTACTCACCTAATGCGGAGACTATAAATACTTTGGATTCCAAAATTGTCCTCTTTCGGCCCTACCGGAACAGGTTCCAGAGTATCCGGATGTGGCCAGATGTCCTGATTGCTCTATGGCATGATGTTTATGATGATCAGTATTCGAAATCATGAATTTTCAGCCTTTTAACGGTACAAATATTTGTGACTCATAAATTGTGCTATTCGGATACCAGAAGCGGTTCTGGGTGCCTATGACTCAGAATTGCCAGTTTAAAAAAGAAACAGGCCAGCATATCTTTATAAGAATCTGCATTTCATTTGAAGCCTTGATATCAAAAGAAGCTTAAACAAATAAATTTTGTGATCGTGTCGTGTCATTTATGACCCTGAATGCACTATGTGTAACTTTTGTTGTAGGGTCGCTGAAAGTTGTAACTGCCCAAAATATGTTCTTTTTATAATGTTAGAAAAAGTCAGAAAATTTCAGATCCTTAGTTTAGTCCGTTTAGATGTAAGAGCGACCCCAATGCACAAGGAAGGTTAAATTTGAACTTGAAAACTTTGTTAAGATGATTTTTAGAGCATGAAATGACGCACATTTGAAGATACTTTGTAGCTGCTAGAAATAGTTTTTTTTTTCAAAATATCTCACTCCCTTATTTGCAAATATTTGCAAACACAGAAGACGTGAACTAAAAGTACAAATTTCCATCTGCAAGCTCTATATTGCCTTCTTTTGGAGGAAAACCTTTAAAATTGGTAGTTATGCATTTGTTCTGCATTACTTTTGATCAGACGCATCAACAGTTATCACGTGAGTTTTTTATGGCATTTTTTATATTTTTATATTAACCCATCTCCATTTATTAACATTTATATCACAGACAAATAGACATAACACATTGAATGTTTTTCACTACAAAACATCTTCGCTAACACACATGCGCCATCTGTTGAGCAAACTGTGATGAGCAAACCAACTAATAAGCATATGAATTGACCGTTCAATGCATGATCGATGCAGAAACTCCGAGTGTTATGTCTATTTGCCTGTGTTTATATATTTACATTTGTTCCTTACATTTATTTATTTACATCAATACATGCACATTCATCTATTTACATTGCATCTATTAAGGAGTAACGATTATGATGTAGAAGGAGATGTTCGCTCATAACCATGAGGCACCAAGAGTGAACATTAATGTTTTTGGCTAGAATGAAAGATGTAAAGAGAAAGTGAAAGTTCCGTCAGAGTGCGGCAGGTAGGAAATCTAATAGATGTTTTTTGAAAATTGAGCGAAAGGGCATGTATCCAATGGTACTTGAACCATGGACGTCAATCTTTGCCTAACATCCCACTGCGGGGTAGGTTGTAGCAACGGAACAAGTCCGCCACTTCAACAGGCAAAAATTGACGCATGGAAAGACGCTCATGTACCACTCTGGCTTGTATAGTTATTCTAGCGATCTATTGTGTGCACTCTGTTTATTGATGCGCACATGCGAGAGGAACTCTCTCCTTTTTTTGGGTTTGTTTTGATTCGCACCGACTGACGATCACTAAAGTTTTTCTCGTCGTCTCCAACGTAGAGACCTCGGAGAGAAACACCGTGAAGCGATGCGATACTGGTCCCCACCAGTATAATTAATGGTTACCATGATTTTTGGGTTTACATACATTAATGTTATTTATTCTCCGTGCGGGGAGTAACGATTATGATGTAGAAGGAGGTGTTCGCTCATCACCATGAGGCACCAACATCTCCTTCTACATCATTTAGTATATTTACAAAAACATTCATTACTTTGTCTAGGAAACAAACTGGCTATCTCGTAATGTAGAGAGCTATCATTTTTCGACATTGGGAGTGGTATTGTCACACTATGCACATTTAAAAAAAAATGTTTCAGTCCGTATCCCAGGTAACTACGAAAAGCATTTTAAATGAAATTAACGATGAAAATATTGGAAAGTTGTAATATTGTGATTTTGAAGTTTATTTTTATATAATTTGTTCAAGTTTTTATGAGCATACCCAGGTTACCAATAAGCATTAGCATATGCAGTAAATCTCCCCTAAATCTACACCATTTCAGATACTACAAGCATTATATTATCATTATTTCAGCATCTTGAATGCCATCTGTTGTAAAGTTAGATTTTAAATGCTATATAAATCCTTGTAACCTATAATATGCATTTCGAATGCCAAATTGCATTGTTGAAGCATTATCATAGTATTGCAGTAAAGCAACTGTATATTGAGCCAAAAGTGGCACTTATGTTGCATTAAAGGTGACCTAATTGCTTGATAGGCTGCCGTAAAAATGCTTTGGAACTGCTTATTGGTTACCTGGGTATAATACTGGGCACCGGCGTAAATTAAAGTCTTTCGTAAAAATATTATAAAAATATAAATTTATTGATTTTTTGGAGGACGTAGCAAAGCATTTTTATCTGAAATTATCCCTTGAATCATTGTGGGATTAAAAGATTAAAACATCTTCTTACTTCTTTTTAGCATTTCAAGCCAATTGCTTTCACAATTCGCTTATTGCTTGCTCTCAACGTAGTGTTCTAGATGCACTTCCACAGTTATTGATTGAGAGCTTTCGATGCCAGGTACCATTTTTGCATTAGTATGATTGTGCGGCAAGTACAATCATACCCAATTCTCCTAAGCGAAAAATTCCTAGACCAGATCAGGAATCGAACCCAGTCACCTCCAGCATGGCATTGCTTTGCATCTGCGCCTTTACCCACTGAGGAGGACCCCTTTAAACATTGTACATACAACATTGTAGGATTAATTAATTAAAACATAACAGCTTAGAATAAGCTGAAAAAGAGCATATTTCAATGTTGAAGCTCCTTTCCAGTTTTGAATGTTTGTTGAAACATTTTAAAAGACAAACGCAAAAAAAAATTGCGTAGGATTTTAAACTTTTGAGATGGTTTTTCATTCATTAAACACATAAACTTCTATTTCTTAAAAAAAACAATAGAATCGTAACTTCATAATCAAATATCAATAACAAGTTTGTTGAAAACAAAATTGGTGTAGTTTCGAACGGAAATAATTTGCCTAAAATTTCCAGTACAATTTATTACTTTCTGAAACAAACTGAATGCTTCCTTCATTAAAATAAAATATCATCGAGAACCTCCGTATTTTCAATGACAAAGCAGCAGTTACATGGCTCAACCTGTTGCTGACAGACAAATTATTTGATTAGTTTATTGTTCATTATAAAAGAATTTTATTCCACTCACCAGTCATTTCCCCTACAGTATGGAGGCGCTCTGTGTACAACCTCCAAAAGAGTCCTGTGGCAGAGATGAGGCCAATTTGAATATCAACGAGGCGTTCATTCATGAGCGTAAAAACCGGCACGACCGTTAACTCATTGACTAGTTTTTTTTCGCTTTTTCCTGCTGCCTTCTTTTCCGCTGCCTGGAAAGCGTTGCGAAACGACGACAACTGGAGAACCAACTCAAGTAAACACACTCCACTTGGGTTCAACATTACTGAATTACCGTACTGCATCGTAAAATTTCATCCTACGCAAATTTACCTTTACTTCTTACCAACCTTACAGTCTCTCCACTATCCCATTGACAAATATTCGAAGTCCGCCTTTTGAGAGTCGCATGTCGTTAGGTGTATGAACCAATTCATTCATGAAAATATCCACTGTATTCATTAAATAAAACATTGGTATCAACGGTCACCAGGCGAACTTGTTTATTCACTCATTTTAGTGTTAGAGTTTTGATAAATTTTACAACGTTCTGCACTATACCATCGCAAAAGGCAACCAGTTCTCGACGTGGATTACATCATCGAGTATGAGATTTAACACGCTCAATGTGCCCGTAGGTGAAGCTGTAAATGGCACGAAAACACCATTGGCCATTTAGTGAATGAAAATTTGCACGGGTAGAAAAAAAAAGCATAGGGCATACATATAACGACCGGAGGAGTATGCTTGTGAAAGCATCTTGCATGCGGCAGCGGTTTAGTACCATTTCGCATGATAGAAGGATTTAGGTCAGCCGATGTACAGTTAATACTAAGCGATAATTTATTAACTTGATACTGTTGCACAAAGTTGGCGGATTTATAAGGCAAACGTGCTCCTCTATGAGGAGACAAACTCGTGACGCCAGTATCTATTTGATAACCATTTCACGTGTTTTCAAGAACTGCACCAGTCAATTATCGAGATTGAGCATAGCTGCATCATGGAACGTCAAATAATATAATATTGTACGTGTTATAGAACTAGCTTGTTAGTGAAGTTTTGCAATTCGGATTGGATACCCACTTAGTCAGCAACAGCAGCTATAACCCGCTGTCTAAACGTTAGAGCATAAATTTAGTTCACAAGCCGGTCAGAAAAGCCAACAAGATCCTATAGTCATTCAACCGGGCAGATCGAATTTCCATCTTTTGCATTCTAGGCGTAATGCACCCGTGCAATTCACCTAGTTTGCGCTGCGCTGCACCTCTATAGATCTATTTGAAAGTGGTTGCAAATTACATGTAGGATAGCTATATCACGGTAAATGAATCCGCATTTACCTAGCTCAGAATGCAGTCGGTTGTCTGCCTGGCTGTACATAGAGTCAACCAACTGTCGAGCTCACTGGTCAGTGAGTGCGCAGTAGCTTTGGAGTTTCACGCTTGCACAATCTGGGTAGCTGGTTTCGAATTTCGTTCGTTTATAGTTTTGCTAGATTTCATTCATAAATTGATAAACATGGATTGAATTAATCAGGTCAATGCGAGCAACTGCTCGATGAAGATTCGATAAACGAGATAGGTGGGCTCTGATAGAATTATGGTGAGTTATCTGTCTTGCGCTGATATTGAAAGCAAAGATAAAAAACTTAAACGTTCTAATTTTTTTTTTTTTCAAATTCGTGCTCTGATATAAAAAAAAATTGCACGCTCCATCCTGCTGTAGGACAACGTTTAGGTCCTCGGAGAAATTGGCCTTCACCCAGGGAAGCACTTGGTCCTTTAAAATACCGATATACACTTAGGTATTGATTTTAACTCCAGCATCAATGAAAACAAGCGGCAGTTTCAAACTGTTAGACGCCACCAAGCCAAACATCATGACACCAGCCGGATGTTTGGTTTGAAATTTGAATTGCACTTTTTCCGGAAGGTTCTCCATTTTCTGCGGTGAAATGAACCGGTCCGTGCGGCCGTTGGCCACAGCATCGATGCTGAAAAGCTTTTCGTCGGAGAGCAAGATTATCATTTTTTCCTTCTTCAACAAGGAAAGCAATCTCTTGGAACGAGTCACTAGTAGTTCCTTGACCCCGTCCGTAATCAAGTGGCGTTTCACTTTGGCTCTGGAAGATGCATGCAGAACTTCTTTGACGATTCTCCGCATGGATTTTTCCGAAATATTGGCTTCCTTTGCAAGTTTTCTTATGAAACGCACCGGGTTGCGAGCATTTTTTTTTTTTCAAGGACCGATATGATCACGTTCGGCGTGCGTGCAAAGTGCGAACGTTCGCTTCCCGGCTTCCGCTGCTTAGGACCATCCTGCAGGCACTTTTTTATAGCCAAATGGCACCCTACCACCTTGGCAATCTCTTTCGGCTTCTTCTGGGCGACCAAAAAACTGGTGAACACTTCTTTCGCAAACATTTTGACAAATTTGCAATAAAACAAATAGAACGTTTGGATGCAGCACTTGAAGGTAAACATAAACAAATACACTTTTGACAGAAATTAGTCACTAGCTACAAGAATTAACCCAATACTCAAGTTTGAACATTATCGCATTATTTTCGGCCGCACCCTGTATGCTAACAGCTCGTCAGTCAGAAATGAGTCTGCTATAGGAGCAGGGTTATTTGAGACAAAAATCGTCTTTCAAATGTGAAAATTTATTTTAAAGTTCTGTCCAGTTAGAATCCGGAATCACTTATTGCGTTGCAGCGGCACGGTAGAATTCTCTTAAAGCGGTTTGTTAACCTAGGCGCCCACGTTCTGTGGTATAATTTTTAACGGTGTTTCGTGCAGTGAGTCAAAAGTTATTCCAGATGGACGCCGAGAGGAGAGAAAAAATTTGCACATCCACGTTTATAATCCAATGTGATTCGCAATAAAAATCGCAAAAACGTTGAAAATGGCCAAATCAACCGTGTATGATGTGCTCAAAAGTTTCAGGGAGCGAAAGAGCTTGGATCGAGTGCCTCAAGGTAAGCGTCGTAGTGGAAAATAGACCGCAAACTGAACCAGAAGGTGTTGAGAACCGTCAGAGCAAACTCTGGACTATCAGATAATGAAATCGCACAGAAATACGCTGCTGCTCGCAGTACCGTTCGAAGAATTCGTTTGCGAGCAGGATATAGTTCTTATCGAGCCAGCAAGCAACCAAACAGAACGTTAAATCAAAGTTTTGTCACCAAAACTCGAGCTTGGAAATTGTACCAGCAGGTTTTGACGAAGTACCAAGGATGCCTGCTCATCGACGATGAAACCTACGTCAAACGTCAAACATCCCCAAACCATCACTATTGAAACATTCTGAAATCTTTTAACAGCTAGCTTATCATGAAAAATATCAGAAAGATATGCTGCCTACACCTCTTTTTGCTGGTTGTGGTTGTCCTGTAACAGGAACATATTTTCGTCCGGAAATACAATTTCACAATCATCTTTCGACTCTTGAAATCTCCTACTTTTCAGTCAAGCTATACATTCGTTTTTGTATGGATTCAGTCCAAGGTAGTCTTTCAAAATACTCCGGGTCATTGAATGTGACATTTCCAGTTCTTTGGCTACCTTTTCGGACCACAATTGGCCAGAATTGATTCGCCCTTCGCTCGTTTGCCATCAATGGGTTTTCCAACAGATTCAGCTCTTTTCAATAACAAAATTACGCAGGCCTGGTGCAAGAACAATTTGCTGACGATTTAAAAGATTTAATGACTTCTCCTTCTGCCAGATGATAAACCCATTGGACTTTTTCAATTTCTTTCCGTTAAGGACGAAAAGTTTAAGAACCCAAAACCAATGAAATTGAGAAATTCAAAGCTACAACTTTGTAGAAAATGAATGCGATTCTCACCAACAGATGCATGTCATTAGGTGTTTTTTTAACGAACGGCTCATGCAATCATTAAATCAAAAGGTGGACTGAATTGAACTCTAGGTCTATCCCGTTCTACTTGAATATGTAAATAAAAGTGCCCCAAAAGAACCAATAAAAAAATCATTTCAATTCAAACTCATGACTTTATATTTTTGCATCACCTGATTGGGCCAACCCTGTACATATTTTCAGTTCCTGATACTACCAAGCCCATATATTTCGACCTGGGTCTCCTCCTACATATGACTACCGGCAGAAACGTCTGCCATTGGTTAATTTTGACAGGTTCTTCAGTTTACAGAGGTTTTGAAAACCGACTAGTTTCAATAAGATGTATAAAGGAACGGCAGAGGATGGAATTTGATGGTATTTTTTTCAACGTTAATGCAGGCATTGTCCGAGTCACGGAATTCTGAGTTATGCTCAATAAAATTTTGTCATTTTGCGTACGCTGCTTTAGTGTTTGGATTGCATTAATGCCGATGCACCGTCTCACTTTAAAAAACTAGCATCTCTATTCTAACATACACTAATTGATTGGAAGATTAAGGATGGCCACTAGTTGCAAGTTATTTTTATAAGACAACATAAGAAACATTGTGCAAATTATATAGTATAATTATTCCGTCACTAACTGTTTATACAATCTCATATGTTATGCTACACAGAAAAAAAATTGAACAGGCTTGTAAAATTTCCCCTAATTTAATTCCAAGCCAAAGGAGGCGTAAACAACGAAATTGTTTACAATCTTTCATGCGCCATACAAGAATGTTGCCAATCTTTCATACAAAAGGCTAGATTCAGGCGATATATGGCTTAAATTTACATGAAATATCCCATTATTTTCTGGCAAATCTAGCATTCCCTTTATGTGCATTAAATAGCGCAGAAAATTCAATGTTTCTTTTTGTCTGTGTATGCCAAATAATTTGAATTCTCTAATTGGAACATAGCTATAATAATGTCAATATTTTGAAATAGGTTGAAGAAGATACATTATTATGATAAGAGAACAAAACTGTGAAAAATGTGTTTAGAATAGAATCATTATCAAATATGATGGGACTATTCATAACCAATTCAATCGACTTTACCACACGACTTGACTCGGAGATGAACAGCGATTGAAAAGGTTTTGCAGACAGTTCGACTCTACTGCCAACATAATGTTGACTTTGCTAGCTTTCGAATTTAATGTAAGCGCAAGTTTTATACTGCCATTGGCTTATGAAACGTTTGCTTTTGCTTCTCAGTCTTTCATAAAAATGGAGATCAAATAGAGATAGAGAGAGAGAGAGAAAGAGGAGAGAGCGAGATAGTGTGAGAGGGGAATGTGACCATTCCTGTTACATACGAGAGAGGACTAAATGTTATGTGATGCTCATTTGATATTCAACATTTCAGCTGTACATTTTCAATGTTTTTTATTATGCTTTTTATTTTTCATTTGTTTTGTTTTCAGTAATTATTATTTTTTATTACAAAATAATGAGATTTGTTCTTCCACTTTTTTTTCATTACAAAAACTTCAACTTCCATTCCGCTTGTAAGAAGTATAGGATTATATTTGAATATGTTTGTTTAAAGTTTTTTAAATGGTACTCAAACTCGTTATTTTTAAGTATTTTGTTATTCCATTGAAACAAACCAGCATCCTTACTGTTGGTTTAAACCAGTCCTCAAACTTGATGTTTTAACATATTTGTGTATTCTACTGAAATATAATAAACCAACCACACTTGTGAGTGGCCTCAACAACATCCATACTGTTGGTTTAAATCGGTGCCAAAGTTTGAATAACTTTAATGAGCTGCTCTGCACAGAGAATAAATCAGGAACATGTAGAGGAAGTGTAGAGGGTTTCTCTGTGCTTCCTTCAAAGCGAGTATCACGTCAACACATTCAGGCGAGGCCGGCCACGATATTTCTTAGTTTGGGATCACCAGTTTTTACACATTGAGGATGTATCTGTTGGCTTTCTGTCTAATAACAGCTGATCTGGCAATAACAGAGTAGCAATAATGTTTTTCAAGTAAAAATATTAACAATATTAGGCAATATTATCTTCTAAGCCTTGTAATCGTTCATCCAAGTTCAGAGTATTTAATAAAAGTTTGATTAGTGAAGTATCGATATTTTATTTTCTTGCTTCTATTTTTTATCGGATTCCGGATCATGGAAACTTTTAAATTATAACTGATTGTTCATTATCCGTAGATTTATATGTGGCAATATCCGAATATGTGACACTAATTGAGGTCTCAGAATGTACTAGCAGTCTATTTATTATAAAATGGTTGTTTTGACATCAATCAAGTCACTGATACATTTAGTTTACATTCTTAGCATGTCCGCCACAAAAGACCAAAAACCCAAAACTCCAGAAAATGATAAACTTTTTAAGAGACGAACCAGCCACCGCCTGAAAGTCTCTTTAATAAAGACATCTAATCTAATCTAATCATAAACAAAATTTTTGATCATTATGGAAGCTTCCACGACTACTAGAACTAACGTTGTAAGGAAAGCTATTCAAATCATCTTGAAATCTTAATGTATGGGATCTCTGGTTGAACTAAACACACGATAGAATTTATTTTAGTTAAGATTAAGTTGAGATACAAAAACTCAAACTCGGGGATTTGCAAAATTTCAATCTTCAGCATACCCGGATCACACGTGTTGACCTGTTTATGATCACATCCATTACGGGATATGTCGCAAATGGCATCACAACATGCATCTGAGTGGCAAAGCTCTGAATTGCATGCGCTACTACAAGCCAAGCATTCTAATGAGCTAGGCGACATACTAACCAGCAGTTAGGCTCAATCTTTCTGTACGTTTTACATTCCTTGGTTTGTAAACGAACATATATGTTCGTAGAGAGAACTCTGGGAGAGGCATTTATTCAGGATACATGTTTGGCATTTGTCAATCGGTAGATACGTTCGGTTTACCAAATTTATGTCCGTAAACAATACTCGTATATTTCTTGAAATGGGCGTACCTTCAAAAAACACATGTTCGATCCTTCAACAGAATGCGATCTAAATTTGTTTTAGTACGAGTGGAATATTTATTAACAAATATCGGATAGGCCGTTTTGGAAACGAATTCCAGAATTTATTGGCATGACTTTCAGCAATCCGAATCTGTAAAACAAACAATCTTTTATCGGATCTACATGAGCCAGTTCCTATTCACCTGCCTTGGAGTGGTGTCTTTTTGCAGCGACACAGAAACAAGAACAAGGGTTTCTTGGCTGGGTAAATCGTGCACAAAGTGCAACCGAGGCTCACTGATTGCAATTTAGCTTGCGAAAAATCCACCTTGTTTGAGAAAACAAGAAAGGGGCACGTCTTAGAGGCCTCCGGCGAAGCAGGCTTTCGCAATCAATATCACATTAAACGTGATCAAAATTAATCTCCAGCTAATTGAAATCTAATTCTTATTACGAGTCCATGTTGTTTATTAGCTATCCTGGTGTGATTTGATCCCAATCCGCTTACTATCGATCTCAGAGGGAAGTGAGTACCAACTTTCAGTTAGCATCCATTAGCCAATATGAACTTGGTACCTTGTCGGCTTGCCAATCGCATCTGGCGCTCCTTTGGGATTCCCGAATAGCGGTCTCTTGTAGCAGTAGTTCAAGTGCCATTCTTTTTGATTTATGACTGAGTTCACCTTATGCACAATCGAGCTCCTGTGGAGTTGTAGAGTTGTTTCACATTATATCCTTACTTTTGCGATCGTCAATCGCGGCACAAACATTCTCCAGCGCTAAATCTCATAAAATTGATCAGGGAAATATGCTTTTAAACTTCTCGATCGTAAAAGTATTCATCAACTGTAATAAAAATTTGGCGCCTACATTTTCATAATTTCACCATTAGATCAATTAAAATCAGATAACTGTCAGAAGTAATGGCTGCCATAAACTAACTATGGACGTTTATATATGGAAGCAATTGTATCTTGTAATGGCTCCTTAATCGTTTCTCCAAAAAAGCGTTCCACAAACCAACGGATGATAATCTTTTTCTTACTTCACCCATTCACCGTAAGCCGCATGTTATTGGATGCACTTAGAGCTACCTCTCTCGGTTTCCTTCATCGACATCGTCGTCGTCGTCGTCATTGTAGTCGGTTTGTAAACAACAAGTTGAACAATCGGAAAAGTGAAAAGCAAAAACAAACAGTCGAACGTTATTATTATTGATTACTTTCCATTACCATAGGGCAGCAGCAATAATGGCAGTTGCAGTGGTTGAGTGGTAATTTAGGTAACAAAAGCGAAAGGGATAGGTCGAAAGGCTACGCTTTTACCGAAGTATTGTGCGCTTAAAACTGGCTTCTAGCTTACTATACTGTTGCATAGTCTCGATGCTAGCGTCTGCAAAGAGAAGGTTGGGTATTTTGACAAAGTGGTTCAACGATATTGTTTGAGTTATCAGTAATCTCTTCACTGTGAAATGGCATATTTTCCATTCATATGATTTACAATGTAAGATAGATCGCATATCTCTTGAAGATGTAAAATCTCTTAAATTCACTGGATTTCAGAGTAAGGTTTCATTGATTGGTAAGCACTTCACTTAGCTCTAATGGACTGAAATGATTCCCAAGTATTGAATCTAAAGGGTGTCCCAAATCAAATTGCACCACGGAAAAAAGACTGTAGAAAATGACCAACACACTTAGATTTTTTTACAGAAATCTGTAAAGTTTTACCGAATTCTCAATAGCTGAACGTTCGGTAATCCGATTTAACGGATTTCGGTTAAATTTTACAGATATCTGTAAAAAAATTACCGGATTTCGGTAAAATTTTACCGAAATCCGTAAAATTGGATTACCGAACGTTCAGCTGTTGAGAATTCGGTAAAACTTTACAGATTTCTGTAAAATAATCTGAGTGTGTAGGTAGTCGACCAATCCTTTTCAACCTTTCAGACAGTAAAATATAACCCATTGCTTTTTGCAAATTTATTTCATTCAACTTCAATACAATAACCGTTCGCTTGCATGTTCCACTTAACTCCACTCATTAGGTTCTGTAAAACATCAGTTTCTTCTGTACGCTTCCCGGCTTCCGCTGCTTAGGACCATCATGCAGGAACTTTTTTATGCGGTAAACTGTTGCCAAATAGCACCCTACCACCTTGGCAATCTCTTTCGGCTTCTTCTGGGCGAACCACAAACTGGTGATCACTTCTTTCGCGAACATTTTGACGAATTTGCAATGAAACAAATAGAATGTTTGGATGCAGCACTTGAAAATAAACATAAACAAATACACTTTCGACAGAAATTATCGCATTATTTCGCATTATTATCTGCCGCACCCTGTACAAGTCAGTTTGCTCCTTTTCCAAAACCTGCATAACTTTATTAACACCATATGATCAATCATTCTATCCATAACTACAAGTTCCTGTTAATAACAATTAATAAACACCTATGCTGTCATGGAATGAATCTGGTTCGCTTAATCTTTATGGCAGGCCGCGGTGCCATTTCACTTTTGAAACATAACTTTTCCCTGTACGCTTGAGCCTTATACGGGAAAGTGACAGCCCGTGGGGTTAACACCTCTTGTATTTACGGGCACGACCGACGACATGGTCTACAACTTGGAGAGCTTTGGCGACGACGATGATTTATGTCCGGCTCCCTTTCTATGCTTCCCAAAACATCGACAGATTTAATTAGACGCGACGGAATAGCAAATTAGAAAATGTCAAAATAATGTACCCCGTGTTAACACCAATGTCGTATTTCTTGTTTTGCATTCACAGCGGTGGTGTGCTGTTTTGGTTCGTGCTTCGAATGCGAAAATGATGACGAGACGAGCACTGCGAAAGAATGGCGCTGTTAGTTTTGCAAACACAATCCTGGGATCTGATAAGGGAGCATACATATATGAACGGTTATATGATTCGGACGTTTAGAACCATGATTTGGTATTTCGAAAGTTTGCAAACATTTTTTGAAAAATAATACAATTTTTAGCAGAAAGTATCCCTACAGTCGATATATTTTACGCCACGCGGGGAATCAACACAAATCAGCCTATGAACTAAATCAACCTTCGATGCACACTTAGCATTCTTATGCCAAAATGTCAAGTATTTCTCATCTCGGTTGCTTGAAGTGATACAAAAAATGCCGACTATAAATTTGTCAGTCCTGACAATTCCACTTGTCTGTCGCATGCCGACTTGTGCACTTCACAAGTCAACCGAAGCGTGGCTTGGAATAAAACATGTTTCTCACGCGGTAACTTGTTCAATTTCAAGGCAAGGCAAGGGCACGGATAGTATGAAGTGTCTGCACCAACCACATACCACTACATATCTGGCTTCTGGCCGACCGACCAATCGACCCGGGTGTTTCCAAAATTGACCTGCATTGCCGTTGATTTTGTTATTGCTGCTGAGTAGTCCTTTCTTGAAAATTACGAGTAATCCAGAGCTCGAAAACTATTTGACTGGTGTTTCGATAATGACGGCGTAGCTTTCGCTTTTATGGCCATCACGACGATGTTCCTGTATCTTGACAGTAGAAGATGCAGAAGATTGAAGAAAAAAATGAGCGTGCGAAACTTAACTGCTGCTCTTGTAAAAGTGAAATCGAAGTCATGAAATTTCGAGGAAATGACGGCGATGCATGCATGCTTGTAAACGCTTTTCTAGACCATCTTTCAGTTGAGTGGCGTCCTCTTCAAAAGAGATAAATTACGAAAAGACAACTTGTTATTGTGGTTGTTGTTTTACTGCTAGCGTTTTTTATTGCGTATGAAGTGTGTGTATGCATGGTGTGCATTAATTACTTTGAAAAAAACTCTGTTGATAAGAATGTTTTGAAACATTGACAATTAACATCCATAAAACAACCACCGCAAAGACCACGTCTAATCAAACGACGGTCAAAATTTTCAAATTATTCAATTTGTCACTTTCGTTCACGGATACCTACATGTTACATCACAGCAAAAGGGGGAAATACAGATTCGATTGTTTCATCTGAAGTTCAGTTGCAGTTGCTCGTGTTGCCGTCCCGTGAAATTGAGTTGAAAGGGAGACAACCCACCGCGAACTTGGATCAAATCTAATTCGTATTTAGAGTGGTGTGCAGTGTTTCGGTGTTCCTATGTTTGTATCTATTCCGTTATGGATTATGAAACATCGTTGATTCGAGAGTTCAAGTCATGCCGGCCCCTTCATCATCATCGTCGTCAACAGAGCGCCCATCGAATCTAACAGTGCCGCGGTAGACCATCATGGCCAAAGTGAAATAGAGTATTTTATTGTGAGTAATTATACCTTTCTCCTACGAACGATTGCGGAAATGTTTCCCATATGAGTAAAACAGTCCACCATACCTACACTAGAAGCCGAGTAGATTGTTCCAACCCAGGTGGGTCGCAAAATTTCTCACTGCTTCCATCTAATAGTTCGGATTCCCACTATGGCGCTACGCGTGCGGATTTCTTAAGACGGTGAAGGGCGACTTTCGCCATCATCGTTCGGATAGACTTCGTAGAGTTTCGCGATTGAGATTAATGATTGATGACCTGCACCGTCGTCAATATGATCCAGGGCGACAATAAAAATGGTAGAGTGGTGAACTATTTGATCCGAGCGAGATTGGAAACGATTAGGTGTTGGATGAATTGTGTAATCAAAAATTATTATGTGTCTGGAACGAACTGGATTTGAGAATGTTCCCCATGTTATCATGTTGTTATGGAAGCACTTAAAGCAATGCCTTTACCATCTGAGACCTTCCATGAATGCAAGAAGTGTTTCGTCAAGCTTGGTAGCTTCGAAATCCAAACTCATTTTGTGGCTCGAAGCATAACAAGCTTCGCTCTATGGAGCGTGAATATTGATTGAAGATTGTTGTTGGTAAATTGACGACGGTGCCCAACCTTTCTTCTGTGCAACGATACTCGTGAGAAGAATTTACATCGCGTCTGCTTGATTCTATGCTGTATCACAAGGCAGAAAAGGAGGAGTGTTTCGTGCATTCATGCGATTTTAGTAGTTGTGTCGGCAAGCACAAGCATTAGCATAAGATATTACAACATTGGCTTGAATCAATCTCAGTTACGTGTTCACAAAATCGAATCGAGTGCAATGAACCAGAGAAGATTTAATGTTTGTGTACTTATCAGTTAAATTGACAATAGCTGTTTAATGATGGGATTGGTTTTTATGTATTATTTAAGTCTGTAAATAAAATGACATAATTCAGACAAAATATTACCACCTCTCATCTTAGTGTTCTAGATTCACTTCCATAGTTTTTAATTAAGAACTTCCTATACAAGTACCGCCTCGAACTAGGTATAAACGCTTTGCATATTCAATCATACTCTACGTCAATAGCTGAAATTTTGAAATACCCGCTCCACAGTTCACTCACTTAGGGAAAAATGAAGTTTTCATTTAATGTTTATGACCTCCTTCAATATAGTTCAAATGTTCTTCACTGTAATTTTGCTAAATATATATTTTTAGCTAAATTTAAAGTTGCATAGTTATTGAATATTTAAGTAGATGATGAACTTCTTGAAGGATCACGGAACTGCTCTGTTGAAAGATTTTTTTTAAAGATTTTTCATTAGTACAGGCTCAATCGAATTAACTTTACAGAGCCAAGTTTTCATATTAGTATAAATCAATTATCCTAAACCTAACGTTTATGGGATAGAACAGATTACTCGCGGCCGTCTCTAGGTTAATAGGAATAAAAACTGAAAGGAGGGGAAGGTGGGCTGGAATTTGAAATAAGGTTTACATAACACATATTTTTTTAATTCTAAATTGTCAAAAAACTTAAAACTATTCAACTTATGGTTTCTTTTGACTTGAACATTTTTGAGAAAGAAAACAAACACACACAAACACAGACAAAACAAAAACTTAAAGTACACATACAGGTTAAACTAACTAAAATCTAAGGCTAATGTTAGTCAAAAACACATAAATGAGTTTCATAAACTCCAGGTCACGCAGCGCCAAAATATCTCGAACTGGTTCATTGAGTTGTCTACCTTGAGCCCGAAGGGAATCATAAAGCTCAGATCTGACTCCACGATGCTCAGCATATGAACAAATAATGTGATCTACGTCCTGATAACATTGGCCACAATCACAGAGATTGCTGTCACTCAGCTCAACTCGGCATAAATGAGCGTTCAAAGAATAATGATTCGACATGAGGCGAGACATTACACGAATGAAGTCTCGACCCACATCCACCCCTCCAAACCAAGATTTCTTCGACACCTTTGGGATGATAGAATATTGCCATCGCCCCAAATCTTCTTCTTTACTCCATTTATACTGCCAGCTGACGAGTGACTGTTGACGAAAAATTGCAAAAAAAATCGATCACTAATATCGCCTTCCATAGCGCCCACCTTTGCAAGCGAGTCCGCTTTCTCATTGCCCAGGATTGAACAATGAGAAGGGACCCATACAAAGGTGATGATAAAATAATGCGAAGATATAGCACTTAGAAACTCCTGTATTTTCAAGAGAAAATACGAGGAGTGCTTTACCGGCCTCAAGAAGCGAATAACCTCTATAGAACTGAGACTTTCCGTGAAAATGAAATACTGATCCGGTGTTAGTGAGGCAATAATTTCTAGCGTAAAGTGTATTGCCCGCTAATTTGGCGACATATACAGAACAAGGAGCTTGAAGTTTACGATTGGCGCTATACATTTCATTCAATATACCAAAGCCTGCTGACTCCTCTTACAACGAGCCGGCAGTGTAGAATGATTTAGTGGAATCAACTTGGCCAAACTTTGCAGCAAATATTACCGGAACAATCATAGGACGATGATGTTCTGGGATTCCATGAAGCTCGTGCTTCATGGATAAATCAAAAATGAACCGAATTGTCGAAGTCGGAGAAGCGAACACGATTGGAAATATTCGGCGAAGGGCTGACATCCTGAGTTATGTACAAAAGTCATGAAGCGAGTTTGAGGATTCAACTCGAGAAGCTTCTCAAAGTTTTCGATTACCTGGAGGTTCATAACTTCACACCTGGTGAGGAGCCGGAGAGACAATTCTGAAAACCGATCTGAGAGTGACAACATGCCAGCCAGCACTTCAAGACTCATGGTGTGAGTCAAGTGCATGCAACCTAACGCGATACGAAGACACCGATACTGAATACGTTCCAGTTTAATAATGTGCGACCTAGCCGCTGACTGAAAACAAAAACTACCGTATTCTATAACCAAAAAAATCATAATGAAGATCTTGCGGATGAGTTATCGGTGTACCCCAAGTTTGAAGCTTTGGTTGTGCTGGGTTATGCTTCCTCGAAAAAACTACCAACTCAGTTTTCTCCGTAGAGAATTCGACCTAGCTCTGGAGTCCAAGTAGACAAAAAGTCTAAGGTATCCTGTAAGGGTCCTTGCAGATCGACCCCATTGCACAGTGGTCCAGTAAGCTACTTTAGGCGGACATGAGGTTTTCAATGGAAATTTGTGGTATTAGAGCTTTGGTTACTTCTGAGAACTTGTTGCAAACTTATTGTACTACAATTTGTATGAAATTATTTTTTTCTTTCATTAAACGCAAGAGTGGCGTATACTCTAACTTTTTTATGGGCCAATATCGTGAGATGATATGTTCTGCAAAGTTGTAGAAATTGTTGTTATAAAAAACTTTGTAGAACATATTTTTTGTCGAGCTTCAAAGCCTACTGCGATAATTCTGAATTTTAGTAAATAATCGTTTTTCGTCTAAAACTCATTCATTTTAAACTTTTACCAGCTTGCTATGTTCTACAAAGTTGTTTGTTTTGACATTTGCTACAATTTTGTTGAATACACCATAGTTGTATTTCTTTTTGTTTTCATTTTATAGTACATTTTCAGTTAAATTTACGCCACACTATAGGCCTTGCAACATGAAATGGAGCACCTGAAAAAAATATGGCATACCATGACTTGATTCAACACACCTTAGAGTACGTTTAATGAAAATTTGGGAGAGATGATATTTTTCTATCTTTTTTAAAGCTGCTTTCTGTAACATACAGTTTTCAATAAAAACATACATCAGGAGCTCAAATAGATTCAAAACACACAGAAATCATGGCTATCTCTGTTCATTATATGACAATTACCACGTGTTTTCATAGAAAAACGCTTAATAGGATATTGGTTAATTTTTATTAAGTTTCGAGCTTCTTCAGGTAAATCAAACTGTGTCTCACCACGAGTTGTACGTCTGTTGATAAGTGAGATTACGGGATCGGAGGTGAGAAGAAGCCACTTGGAAACGTCTTCCAAACGGACAATACGGTTGAACTTCCTTGCATGCGGTTCCCAAAATTTCCTTAGGGAAGGTCCATTAATTATGTCACGTGGTAGGGGGGAGGGGGGGTTTGGGAAAACGTGACGGTCCTTACAAAAAAACATGAAGGTCCATACAAAAAACATGACAAGGGGGGGGGGGGCGGTTTTTATAAGAAGTCACTTTTTGCGTGACGTAATTAATGGACGTTCCCTTATGCACTTATTTCTCGTTTGCTGGGCTTCCTCATTCAGCATCCCTAAAGGCAGTGCAGCAATCCTGATAATATCGCTACCGTGTAATAGTACCTTATGCACTGTAGGAGAAAGCACATGCCAATCCTACAATCCACGATATATCCTAAATGTATCTTGAGCTTATTGTTCAAAAGCTTCTGCTTCAATTTCTCGATTCAGGTTGACAACTTTTAGAAGAATTGCGAATTTCGCTTAAAGGTGTTTATCGAGCCCTGTGATTTCGACAACTGCATTTACTTCGCTAAAAAATCGGCGAGGTGCGTTTCATTGAGTCTCAATCCCAACCTTTCTTTGAGAGCCTGCCGGATTGACATCTGGCGGTTTTTCAAGATCACATTGTCCTTACTGACACGCCACGAAGGCTTAGGCAACGTCAACCGATAGCTGATATTCAACAATTGCTCAATGGTTTGTATTTGAGCGTCATTATGAGAAATATAGCTGGGGCACTACATGTTTGATCTTCTTACCGACCGCAAACAGATGTAATATTGTTGTGAAAAAGGTCCTGTCACGTCATTCAGCACCTTCGTATCAACCATTGACAAAACAAGCTTCGCTTAAATCTCCACGCTTACAGAAGAAGTTTTCAAGTGGCTTCTTCTCACCTCCGATCCCGTAATCTCACTCATCAACAGACATACAACTCGTGGTGAGATACAGTTTGATTTACCTGAAGAAGCTTGAAACTTAATAAAAATTAACCAATATCCTATTAAGCGTTTTTCTATGAAAACACGTGGTAATTGTCATATACTGAACAGAGATAGCCATGTTTTCTGTGTGTTTTGATTCTATTTGAGCTCCAGATGTATGTTTTTATTGAAAACTGTATGTTACAGAAAGTAGCTTTAAAAAAGATAGAAAAATATCATCTCTCCCAAATTTTCCTTAAACGTACTCTAAGGTGTGTTGAATCAAGTCATGGTATGCCATATTTTTTTCAGGTGCTCCATTTCATGTTGTAAGGCCTATAGTATGGCGTAAATTTAACTGAAAATGTACTATAAAATGAAAACAAAAAGAAATACAACTATGGTGTATTCAACAAAATTGTAGCAAATGTCAAAACAAACAACTTTGTAGAACATAGCAAGCTGGTAAAAGTTTAAAATGAATGAGTTTTAGACGAAAAACGATTATTTACTAAAATTCAGAATTATCGCAGTAGGCTTTGAAGCTCGACAAAAAATATGTTCTACAAAGTTTTTTATAACAACAATTTCTACAACTTTGCAGAACATATCATCTCACGATATTGACCCATAAAAAAGTTAGAGTATACGCCACTCTTGCGTTTAATGCAAGAAAAAAATAATTTCATACAAATTGTAGTACAATAAGTTTGCAACAAGTTCTCAGAAGTAACCAAAGCTCTAATACCACAAATTTCCATTGAAAACCTCATGTCCGCCTAAAGTAGCTTACTGGACCACTGTGCATTGGGTCCCGTGACAGATACTACGCCGTCATCTGCAAGTTGTCTTAACGTACAGTTGTCATTCAGACAACTCTCAATGTCTTTGACATAAAAATTATACAAAAGGGGGCTTAAACGGGATCCCTGTGGGGAAAAAAATATTCATTAATGGAGAAAAGCCAAAAGCGTGGAGTTTATCTGAAAGAACTTCAACAGATACTGAATCAAAAGCCCCCTTTATATCCAAGAATACAGAAGCCATTTGCTCTTTTTCAGCAAAAGCTAACTGAATATCTGTGGAAAGCAACGCGAGACAGTCGTTCGTTCCCTTACCCCTACGGAAACCATATTGAGTATCTGAAAGCAGGTTGTTCGTCTCAACCCATTTGTCCAGACGGAAGAGGATCATTTTCTCCAACAACTTTCGAATACAGGATAACATCGCGATGGGTCGATAGCAGTTATGGTCGAACGCGGGCTTACAAGGTTTTTGAATGGCAATAACTTTCACCCGTCTCCAATCATCCGGTACAATGTTGAGTTCCAGAAACTGATTGAACATGTTCAGCATGCGCCTATTAGCGACGTCTCGGTTCTTAAGCAAGTTGCACTTGAACATCGCGATGGGTCGATAGGAGTTGTGGTTGGACGCGGGCTTACCAGGTTTTTGAATGGCAATAACTCTCAACCATCTCCAATCATCCGGTACAATGCTTATTTCCAGAAACTGATTGAACAAGTTCAACATGCGCCTGTTAGCGACGTCTCGGTTCTTAAGCAAGTTGAACTTGATCCTATCAGCCCCTGGAGCCGTATTGCCACGAAAGGAGTGAGAGAGAGAACTCTACCATTGCAAAGGGTTGGCTGTTCTCATCTATCGAATTCGTGTTTTCGCGAGGAATCATCCGTGCCGGCACAGAATCTGGACAAACTTTTCGCGCGAACTTGAGGATCCATTGGTCCGAGTACTCTTCGCTTTCGTTGTTCGTAGTTCGGTTATGCAACCTTCGCGCCGTGTTCCAAAGAGTACTCATCGATGTTTCGCGCGATAGCCCGTTCACGAATGTTCGCCTGTAACCGCATTTCTTGGCCTTGATGAGGCTCTTAAGTTCGCGTTCGAGAGCCGTGTATACTTCGAAGTGCTCAGGTGTTCCACGTCTCCGGAAAACTTTAAACGCGTCGAACTTTTTACAGTAAACCTCGGTGGATTGCTGATCCCACCATGGAGACGGAGGTTTCCGGTGAAATGACGTTCCTGGAACAGGTCGAGTTTGAGTTCGAAGCGCGCTTTCCAAAATCAGGTTGGAGAGGAAGTTGTATTCCTCCAGCGGTGGAAACTCTTCTACCGTCGTTACGGCTTCATCAACTGCTGTCCTTAACTTTGTCCAATCGATGTGACGGGTAAGATCATACGCGACGTTGATGGATTCCGATGGATTGAACCCGGTGGTAATCGAAATTTGTATGGGCAAGTGATCACTACCGTGGGGATCTTAAATCACATTCCATATGCAATCCAACGATAATGAATTCAAACAAAGTGTGAGGTCTAATCTACTGCCAACTGAGGATGAACCAGCCAAACGTGTTACTTCTCCATTGTTAAGAACTGTCAAATTTAAAGAGTCACAGAGGTCATAAATTAAGTTAGACCAGTTGTCGTCGTACAGTTCTCCCCAGCCTGTAACGTGAGAGTTAAAATCTCCCATGATCAACCGTGAAGTAGGAAGGACCGAACAAATATCTGAAAGTTGTTTTCGGTTAATTGAGGCTCTAGGAGGAATATAAAAGGAAGAAATGCAAAGGCTTTTATTTTTAATAACTGACTGAAATGCGACAACCTCAATACCAGGAATTTTAGGAAAATTCACTCTATAGAAAAAGTAGCACTTTTTGATCCCCAAAAGTACTCCTCCTCCACGTGAATCCTCACGATCAAGATGAATTATATTGAAATCGTGAAAAGGAAGAACGATTTTGGAAGAGAGCCATGTTTTACAAAGAGCGATTGCATCACAACCGGTATTGTGAGCTAAAAATTTGAACGATTCCAATTTAGGAATCAGACTTCGACAATTCCAGTGCAGAACAGTGATCAAATCCTCGACCTCATCTGGAAAATTGTTCATCGAAGGAAATGATAGCTGCAAGAAGGGGACACTTTATTGTCAATTGCTTAAAAAAGTCTTCACTGTGGGAAGTATTGCCAGAACAATGCTTTTGAGAGGGTCAGAAATTTTTAGGTACTTGAAGATACCTTGGGCAATGTCATCAAATGAAAACAGCCCACTCGAGGAGGGGGCTTCTGTTCTTAAAATCGGGGCATCAGGGGTTTTGGATGTCCCCGGGAGAGATGGAAAGTCCTGGGAGTAGTTAGTACTGCGAAAACCAGGAGGACTAGGGTTTCCCTTTTTTTCGCCTTTCCTTGAAATGGGCAAGCTGGTTTTGGGCTCCGGCTCAGCAACTTTCCGTGGGCAAACGCGTCTTCGCTTTCGTGAATCCCCTTCCGGAAAATTGACTGATGTTCCCTCTTCAACCAAGTCCAAGTCGGACTCGTCATCTGACAGAGGAGCAAAGGGATTTGTATTGGCATCGGGTGATGGTGAGGCTTTTTTCACCATTTCGGCGATAGATTGCCTGGAACGTTGTTTTAGCGAGCGTTCGAATTTTTCCCGCGTTGTTTGTACGCCGGGCACAATGAGAGGGCATGAGGAGGAGTTCCCTTACAGAATGCGCATTTTGGAGTGCTGTCTGTGCAGGCGCCATCCTCATATTTCTCCCCACAGTTGAAGCAGCGTACCTTATTGCCGCAGTCGTATGTCCCATCTGCTTGCATTTCTGGCAGATCATGACCCGAGGTACAAACAATCGCACAGGTAGTCGAAGTCAACTCGATGTATTGAGAGAGGGCTCGACGTATTGAGAGAGGGCTGAACCAGAGAAGGTTACGCGAAACGAGTCTGACGGTGTAAACTTTTTTTTCACCCTTATTGATCGATACCGTGCCTAGTTGGTGCACATAGAGTATCTTAACTGGAGACAGCAGAGGGTTCTTAAATCGACCAACTCCCCGCTTCAGCAGTATCTCAGGGGTAACACTCGTTTCGGTGACCACACCTTCGATTTCAATACCCCGAGCTGGGATATACACTCTATATTCTAGTGTAAAGAGCTAGGATACAGCAATCTCATTAGCTTGCTTGAGGTTGGACACAACAATCCGAAGTTTACTCGGTCTTACTTTAATTATCTCGGTCACGGCCGAGAATCGTTTCGTCAGATCGTTCGCAATTTGATATATATTGAAAGGTTTCGTTTTGGGCTGAAAATAGACAACCCATGGACCAGTTGAACTAGCTGGATAAACACGTGATCGGGTAACTTTAAGAGCTACCCCATCATTTTGCGCCATAGATGATTCATCTTCCGATAAATCATCCATGGCTCGTTCGTTGGAGCTTATGACGCTCAACCACTGACGCAATCTATATATAACAAAACACAGAAAAACAAACTAAAGCTAAGCACACTCTCTCACACACTCTCACACACTCCCACATACTCATACACACAATTCTTGAATTCAGAAGAGAAGGAAACAAGAACCTCTTATATCTTATATGTATCACGGATCTGCTGCTGCCGAGCGACGATGAGTGGCCGCGTGTACCGGCTAGGTGTGGAGCTGAACGATGATGAAAATGATAATGATGATGATGAGGATGATGATGATGATGATACTGGTCGGTGGTGGTTAGCAGATGAACGAATGCACGCTACACATGGACTGCTGGTGTGCGTGCCGTATAGACGCGGAGCAATATGGCTTTTAGATCGTGGCAATATTGCAAATTGCAATTAATGACGTAGTTGCACTGCTTTAAACACAACGTTTTCTTCTTCAGGAAACCAAAACTCGATTTCTATCGCGATTCAGAAAAAAAAGTAGATCTGAAGACTTGAAACAACTTGTGAAAAACTTCCAAAGCAACGGAGAGCTGTCCGAACGAACTGCACCGTTCGCTTGTTCACTAGGCAATGTAGTGCAAACTTTTGTCCCGCATAATTTAATTTATTTATTACGCATTTGAATTATTAATAATGAACAAAATTTTCTGGCTACAAACATTGTTCAAACAAATTATAGTTATAAGTTTGCCAGATAAGAGGCTGGGTACTAATTGAAAACCAACAAGAATATTATGTGTTCACATTACAATAGAGTTCGGTGCGAACTTTTGCCCCACACTGTTCTATAGAACTGTAAATTCAAAACGTTTCATTCGGAAATGCTTTTAGCTATGTTTGGAAGTTTTAAAACGATCGATAGAATGGTCTAAGCCCACCAATAGAGGATTATCAAAATCAATCACACAATTTTTTGCCAGTCAAGAAAAGAAATTTCTTTGGGAATATTTTCCCAAAGTCATACCTTAACAGCTCCCAAAACAAACTCTTAAACCGCATTCGACAATTTCACCTAACGGAATTTCACGCTTGTCCAATACCAAGGATTAATATTCACGATCACCGATTTTAACTGCCAGTACTGATAAACAATTTCGAGTCTGACCGGTGCCCAGAAGCACAACACTAAAAATCATTTCCTGTCGCAAACATATTGCTACGGTGAATTTCAACTCTCCAAGCCCTCCTATCTGATCTGGTTAATCTGATTAATTAGAGAGCGTGTAAATGTCAAGCGCTGTCAAAACCGTGCTCGGGAATCATTAATTTCTAGCTCGCTCATTCATGATTGGTGAAACAAAAGGAAGTGAAGATTACTTCGTGAGTGCTTTCAACCCATTAATACTGTTACAGCGGTAGAAATAAAGCATTTTGCACAAAGTTTTCATTGCTACTGTTAGGCATCGTCTCTCACCTGTTATTCAACTTTCGATTGCACTTACCTATAGGTACTGTAACACGACCTGGCTGGAAAATTGGATCCCACCGTTTTCGAGTCAACCAATCATCCTCACCTCATAAATCGCTCCCTAAGGCAATTTAAATGCCACTCGTAAGCCGATAACCACAGCATTATGGCATCGCTCCCGAGGCTAGTCCACGCCGAATCTTATTGTTGTTGTGTTCCGTTAAAAGGCATTTTCAAACCTGGCAAAATATTCGCTATTCTGCCACATAAACCCTACTATTTGCGAGTAATGAAAAAACAATCGACCGGACCACCACGACGATTACGAGTGCACTTTTGCCACAGGGTTCCTTTGGGGGATAAGAGTTCATTAAAACAATAACTGTTGTTTGGCACTGGAGAAGAAATATACGCTTATTACAAGTATGTTTCCTTTGCACGTTCACTGGCCGAGAAGAGGTCTTAAAACAAATGATAAATAACCCTTTTCACTTTTTGCATCTTGGGCTCGCTTCTTGATTGTTTATTTTCTCCTCTATGTTTCCTTCCAGATTTGGCAGCGATCCGAAAGATTTTGGAAAACGAAACTGGTGGCGCACTATGCCCGAGCTGCCAGATGCCCTTTGATAAGGGCAAAAAGAGGAAGCTGATAGACACCTGCGGTCACGAGCGATGCTACTCATGCATGTTTCGAAACGAGATCTGCCCAATCTGCCACCCGAACCCGCAACAGGATATTGACCATGGTAAGTTCGAAAAAACAAGAAATATTCACATTTGTTATGATGTTAGAGATTTATTACAATCTATTTGAGATGGTGCAGTAAAAAACAAAAATTATTATAAAGGAGAAAAATTTCGTATGGTTCATGAAATGAACGTTTCATGAAAGAGATCCAGTGGACTTTTTTGTCAATTTAGATAATAGAATAAAGGAAATTACGTCTCATACATTGCCGGCTGACAAAGTTATGATCATTGGCGAATCGAAATTTGCAAGCATCAGTTGGATTCCTGCCTCTGACGGCTTTTTCAACATCGAAGCAGTGGTGTCTTTTTTTCTTGATGGATTAAATTGCCTTCTTGACTGTTATAACGTCAGTCTTCTGTGACAAATAAATCCAACCCAGAACGAGAATGGACGAGCTCTCGATCTGCGTTTCGTTAGCAGCGGATTACACCCTAGATATCGCCACTGCAGCATCTCCTCGGGTGAAATCAGTCGCTCATCACCCTCCTTAACATATAACGCTTGATGTGGATCGTGCAACAAATTTCTGCAGTGCTTCTGAAAACGTAAGCTTTAACTCGATCGTCATATTCCAAAGGGGATGGCTATAGATTCTGTACGTCTACCGTGGCAAACTTCAGAACTGCGAAGACTCAAGACTACCAGGAGATCAGTAGTATTCTAAGCAGAAATGCTGAGTTGCAGATCAACCGCTGCTACTGCAGTGCAACAGGTGCTTTGCCGACTACCTTCGTGATGTCCAAAAGAGAACGAAATCGTATCCGAAGTTGTTCTGCTGCTACGTAAGCAGAAAGAATCTGGGGCCACATTTTGGAACTCGAAACGAAGAACTTTTTCTCACAAGCGTTCGTACAAAAAGTCGTTCGTTTCGAGATCCAAAATACGGCCCCTGGACTTCCTTCATCGGTGGTGTTTGGTGACAGAACCGGGATAAATACGCAGGAAATATTTGAGCTGTTCGCGGAGAAGTTTGCCAGTACTTTTCCGTCGCAACAGATCAACAGAGCAGCAATAAATATACCATTGTTCGGTGAATCGTTGCATTTTATTGAGATTGACGACTCAATGATGAATCATAGAGGGTTTGAGCTGTTAAGTGGAATACCTGTAACTAGATATAAGAAGAAAAAATAGTATTTTCCATTTAATTCCAACTACCTTTGCTTATCTTGACAGATACGCGTATTTCGTCTACAATGTGCAGACTTCTTCAGTGTCTCGTACTAAGTCGAGTTATTAGTACGAGACACTGAAGAAGTCTGCACATTGTAAACGAAATACGCGTATCTGTCAAGATAAGCAAAGGTAGTTGGAATTAAATGGAAAATACTAATTTTTCTTATCAGTATCACGTCAATACATCCCTACCCTTACCTTATTTGACCTGCATTCAGGTGAGGCAGGCTCCAATTATTGCCTTAGTTTGAGATCACTAGTTTTTATGCATTGAGGATTTATGCTAGTCCCACGCATAATATGTTGGTTCTCTGTGTATCAAGCTTGTTATCTTACTCATGCTCATAGAAACGGATTAAATCTTTGAATAGGATAAGACAACTGCAACTTTTCGCTCTGATGAGCATGCTGTCTTGCATTCCCACACGCTTATTAAATGACTGGTTCGAAAATCGGATTCGAGTCGTCTCGTCTCGCCCGGATAATATCGTAGCATGGACATGGAAACAGAACTTTAAAATACTGAATCAAACTTAAGGATATAATTAATATATATTCTTAATAACACGAAACTACAGTACCGTAAAACGAGAAAACATTGATCAGCGGGGTAACATTGACCAGTTTGGCCCATATCATGAAAAGTTTAAGTAAACATTTTCTGTTTATACACTTTCTAACTATGAATTATGTTTCTTTATCAAGTATTATTTGGCTTTCGAAAGCTATAACATTGATGTATACATTCAGTTTTTTGATTGCCAAGAACTGAACCCTGATTTAAACTTAGCTTTTTCAAGTTTCAGCTAGCGGGGAAAAAAGCAGTCCATGCTCGTCAAATAGTTACCATTACAGGTTAGAGATAATTGTTTTGGATACGTTAGGTTAGCTAGGTTGTGTTCTTGATAAAAGGGAAAAGAGTGTCATACCATTTTTAGTCGTTACTATTAAAAAAAAATCTCATGGATGTCCATTTTTTGCACTTTTTTACTACATCTTGTCACAAAATCAAGACAACTTCGCGCTATTTCATTGAGGCAAAGGGGCAATCTCTAAAAACATTTAAAATATATAATAAAAATTCAAGCAAACATTAAAATTCAAAAACTAAAATCAAAAACTAGGGGGGGGGCAACGGCCCCACCCTGCCCCCCCTTGGCTACGCCTATGCATTGCCTCCTTCTTTCAAAGTCTTACCAATATACGACATCAAACAGTTGAATGGGAAGCGGCCAGCAAACCAAATCCTCGTGGTTAAACATAGTGCGCAGCGATCTGAGCGTCTTCTTATCCCTTATATTCGTTGGACGGCCATTACCTTTCTTCCGGATTTCTGCCATGGTGTCCAAAATACGGAATATAATGATATACGGAACATTTCTACGTCCAAAAATGGTCCACCGTGTACTTTTTTCCACGATCTTTGTGCGCTTGAAAGAATTGTACATTTTGAGCCCGCAGTACTTCCTATTTCGATGGCATGCTGTAAACAACTGTACATGTTGGAGTGAAAGTGTGTGTGACAAGTATCTGAATATTGTAAGGATTCTTCCACATAAGTGACATTTCTCTGAAAGCATTACTGTTCTGAAACAAATATATTGAAGTCATTCCCATTATTTGGTGGCACCCGTTACTTCAACGATGTAAACAAAGTCTTTCCTTCGCGGCGATAAAAAATTACTAGGGAAACAATAATGGTGAAGACCAGTTCTACCTTCAGGGTAGATGTTTTCGACAGGTGGTGCAATATGAACTCTCATATGAACTCTGATATGGCTTTGAATCCAAGCAAGTGTTCGATAATCTCGTTCACCAGACAATAAAGACCCGATGTGTGTGACCCGATGATCTTGGAGTTCTCCTTGACTCTCAACTCACCTATATTCAGCACATAAACTTCATTGTCGCTAAGGCTTCTCGAAGTTTAGTATTTATTAGGAGGATAACCATGAACTTCGAAGATATCTATTGCTTGGGTCTGATTACCACCTTTCTTGATGAAACGTACCGGATTGCGAGTAATCTTTGCACGGACAGATTTGATCACATATGACGTACGTGAAAACCGCGGACCGCCACTTTCCGTCTTCCGCCGCTTAGGATCATGCAGTAGAGACGTTTTGTGATGATGATGTGTGATGTGTAATAAGAACCCACCATCAGTGCAAGGATTACCTATGGCTGCAGGACTATTCTCAGCAGGTTGTTCTGAGAGAATAGCCTACGTGATGGCTTCTTGTAGCAGGGACAGCCGATCTCAGTGAGGACCTTCGGAAGACTACGGCCAGAAGGCCGCGTGTCTTCGCATGACAAGGGACTGGCGACTCCACGAACCCTTGTCCAGTCAACAAATCCTTCGATTGCCTTAGGCTACCCCCCAGGGAATCCCCGTTATATAGTTGTTAAAGGAACAGTAGACATTTTTAGCATAAATGATTCATAAAAAGTTAAGACAAAATGAAAATTTCACGGCTATACTGAACTTTAGATTCAATTAACACATTCATTTTTGTTTTTATTTGCACTAGTAAATGTACTGGGATATTGCTAATTTCTACTGTTCCTTATAAAATAGTTATGGGCAATAAACTGAGGAAAAATCTCACAAAATAAAGAATACTTACATTTTTCGTAATAGGGTAAGACTTCAGCATGCTATCTTACCGCGCTGGCTACATTGCGTTGGTGGGACTGCCTCCTAAGGTATAGCTGACGAGATACCGCGTTTCTTACTCAGCCGCTGTTTGAGCCGCACCTCCTTGGTGGACAGACGCTCGGCACGCACCTCCTCAATCTAGCTGAAGTCAGAAGGACAACAGTGCCCAGGCTGCACTACCAGCTAAGTACGCAACCCTTAGCTGGCGGTCTTTGTCATCTGTTGACCCGTGGAAGCATGAGGTAGGAACTTGTGAGGACCAGAGCTATGTTGCGGGGACGCACGCTCCATCACAGTTGTCGACTCACCATTTTGCAGGCCTCATGCTATAGAGACGTTTTGATGCCATAAACTGTGGCCGAATGACATCCTACCTTCTTGTCAATCTTCTTCGGCGTCTTTTGAGCAGAAAACTCGTACAGTTCATCTTTGACGTACATTTTCACACATTTGCAATCAAACGCTTCCAATGTTTTGATGCAGCATTTGAAAGCAAACATAAACGAAAAAACTGTCAACAGAAATAAATAATTGATTACACAAATTAAAATAATATTAAAGTTTGAAAATTTCCACTTTTTTTCCTATCGCGCCCTGTTCAATATGGTCCCCAATAAAACTATTTGAAAATGCCAAAGAGCATCTGCCACGAACGGCCATCGAATTTACTCAATTTGGAGTCGTTTCATCAAAAGTGGAGACACGAATGCACCCTTCTGATGTAAAGTGTTTATTAGTGACAAACAAAAAAAATAAAAAGAGAACTTACTTACTCAAATTTAAGTAAACGTTGTTGTGATTGATCAATCAATATATCGACAAAAAAAAATCATTGGGACCTAACTGAAAAACGTAAACAATGGCTTTTTCCGCAAATTTCTTGTCATTGAAAACTCGCCAAATCAATCCCAAACCGGGCAGTCATTTCGAAGAAGAAGAGTTCACCTATCCGATGGAATTGGAAGCTTACATGGAAAGCCTTTGTGCCACGAGAAATTCACAGAAGAAGCCATTGTTTACGTTTGTCAGTAGGGCTCTAACATCCAATCGATGCTAGCCGATGTTGTTGATTTGTCCCAAGAATCATCACTCCAATTTTAATAACTCCACTTTTCACGAAAGTGAGTCAAAAACAACTCAAAATTGAGTCGAATGGTGCGGGTGTGTAGGGCAAAATATTCAGGCTACTACTCGTAGGACTGTCACGCAATCAAGGCATTACTCAAACCAGAAATTCATAGACAGCGAAATAAATCAATAACTACCTAATTGATTTCAAGGCATTATTTATCGAATATAGTTTGAAGACATTTCCATGGCCTTGAACGCAGTGATAACAGAAGCGGAACGGCAACGGCAGCGGAAGAGTTCAATCTGACTAAACTTGCTTGGCGGATAGAAAACTGATTAGATCCAAATTGATTCCAATTGGACAAATTGTGTCATTTGCAACAACTGTCAAACATGCCGTTCCCGTTTGGAACTACTCAAAATCCGGGTCAATACCCAAATTTGGGTAAACCTACAATTTATTCGGTCTTGGGTTCGTTCTACTCATTACAAACATAACATTGTAACGAGCTGAACGATGGGTAGTTCCCCTCCAGCAGTTGATTCTCGGCAACACTCATCACGGGGTCCGGAACCACATCGCTCACGCATTTCGGGCATTCCTTGGAAATCCGTCCAATCAGCTAGAACAGGCGCTCCTGGAAGCGATTGTAGCTTACGCTGATCGAACATGCTCACCATGTCACCCATCAGCTGCGACATGTCGAAGTTTTCATCCGGGCCTGAACGCGCTCCCGGGTACTTGTCGACGACGATTGCAGTTAATGGATGCACTCTCGAACGATATTTTCGATGCCCTTTCAAACAAGTCTAGTTCAGGATAAGCTTCCCGAAAAAAATAAAAAATCTCCTCATTCGGGAATCGTTCAGAAACTTCGATGAAACGCTGCAGTAACGCAGATGGATGAGTTCACCAGATGCATTTCTTTGCCTTTACGACAAGCTGTTGATCGATGCACCTTTGAAGAATAAAGATTAATTGCCATGTCCGGCTTTTTTAATAAGCAGATTGCACAAAGTTACCTGAATTCTATAGAACTAATCACTGTTTTTTTCCCTGTAAAACTTTTTTTTAATCTGGAATATGTGTCCATTGCACAAACAGTAGACATACACCAGATTTATGAAGAAAAGAGTGGGATTTACCCACTTTCATAAATCACTTTACCCATGGTTAGACGTTTCAGCCTGTTTTATGGGTTAAAATGGGTTGAAAGTTACTCAATTTTGGGTAAATCCGAATGAACGTGTGAAAATGTACACTGAGAAATAGAATGGTACTTTTCACTTGCTCTTAGGTTTGTTGTCAATTAAAAAGAGAATATTTTCACTCAAGATAGTTTGGGTTAGTGATGTTAAGCGTATTACTGCAATTGTGATGCTTTGTACAAGAGCAGACTCAAATTTCTGTACAGTAGCTATATGCAACCTGGATTGCGAATCCTGGAAAGGTTATATAAACTCGATCCCTGACTGGTAGACGCGTCTTAGGCTGTTCACTTGACAATTGGTGATCAAGCTTTAAACAGGGTAAACAGGGGTTTACCCCAAAAGTTCAATTCAATGGACGCAGTGGTTCTACGCCACAACAAAAAAAAATGCGGTGTTGCCTAGACAGAATAACTTACAAGATTCCATACGATTGAATGATAACTGTTCAATTTTAGTTGGCGCGTCGAACAATTGATCTTGATGACCGTAACTCAGGTTTACAATAATGAAGGTTATTCCGAGAGTCGAAATGACATTTGTCACTTGGTGAAGTGAGAAGAGTCACCTGCAGTGACGTGACTCTTCTGGGTAAATCAAATGGAGGGTCACGTCACTGCAGGTGACTTTTCTCACTTCACCAAATAACAAAAGTCACTTCGACTCTCGGAATAACCCTCAATATACAATACGCAACTTATAACAAACATTTGAACTCAGTCACTTATAGTATGGTCACTTACAGTATGGATCAAAAGAGGTACCGGTAGCCTAAGCTACGTCCTCATAAATCGCCAATGCAAGGTAATACTCTGAGTTTAAAAACCACATAAATTCTGGCATTTGATAATTTATTAATCCAGGAATCATGTGCCATATTAGCGGTTAGTATTATACATGTAGGTGGCTAAGAATCGCGAGAAATGCAGAAGCAGGATTTTCGCAAACAAGCGGCCTTATTTCGGTAATTTTTTATCCGATTAATGCACCCACGATCCTCCGCTGATCGTCCCAATACTTCACCACAATGGAAACGTGATGATGCAAATTATTACCCCTGCTTATAGGTACCTACGTGGTTTCGTTTACCGGCACAGGGATAAAGCCATTACTCGGTTTACCCATTTCCTAGATCCTTCATCTGTCGTTCATCAAGTGCTTTAGTTTTGCTGGATGATTTTTAATTTTCTTGCAATGCCTGCCTACCATTCTCCCTTATTCTTGCCTGGCTTTGACAGGCGATTCCTGTCCCCTAAAATGGAAATTGAGCGCATAAAAACGTGTGATATGTTATTGAATTAATGTGAAGGATTAACTTAATGGACACTGCATAGCCAATCGCGAGTCGTTTTGCACAACACGAAAAAAAAAAAAATGCTTTATGGCGATTCGATCCGCACTTTGCGCAGCATGAAAGTGGCTGATGAAAATGTTACCGATCCAATCCATTGACAAGGGCAAAAGAAAATGATTGAATGCATAAAAAAATAAATTAAACTATTAAGTTATGTCACCTTTATGGACACTGGTGGCATATAACGTGTTGTGAACACCATCCAAATTGATATGAAAACAAGTTTCCTTCCTTCGTTGATTACAACCCATACAAATGTACCCTTGAAAACAATTGGTCGGTATCATACAGTGATGACATGCTTGAATTTGCAGAAGTAATCAAGTCTTGATTCCACAATCATCATAACCGAAGCTAATGTTCTTTAATAACATGAATTTACCATACGGTTCGAACGGTAAGCAAAGCATTGAGCAATATTTTTAAATTCCATGGAGTTCAAGGACCAACGCACCATCACATTGGACACCTTAATTGATCGTTAACAGCTATGCTTATTATGTAAAGTAGGCAAAATCAATAGCACCTTAGCACTGACTTTTTTACTGACGAGCCGAAGGCAGAGGACTAAACGATTTAAAAGTAAAACCTTCCTCTGGATTGCAATCCTGATTGGAAACAACGAGGTGATGACAGTTTGTATGTGCGAAAATTGCAATCGCCCGAAAACATGTTCTACAGCTTCGTGCAACATGCAACAGTATGTAATTTTATTTTCGAAAGTAAGCCAGCGTGCCGATCTGGAAAGTCAATCAAACAAGGACCTATGAGCCCAATCAGAGACGCCATTCAACGAAAAAAAAATAATTCTATGAACTGCAACGCACATTGCATGGAACGAGATATAGCCATTGACCGGGAGACAACCTTTGCATGAGTTCGTGTTTGATTGATATCTTGATAAATATATCATTTAATGGTGAGCAAGAGAGCATAGAATTTCCATACATGGATGTGGACACGTTTGAATCCAGGTCATGCTACATCAACCAGCGTGTAGCGTGGAAGCTTGTCAACAATACTGATAGGCAAGTTTTTTTTGCTAGCGATAAACCTGAACGATGACAAGTTTACCAATGCTTTGAAAAGTATATGGCTCTCAGGGAATTTTTATTTCTCTGAATGAGGAGTTTAAATGAAATGGTTTCTTTTTAGTTTTATGATATGTTGAAAATCAGATCGAGCACGTCATAGTGTCGCTATGTCACTGGAATGAAACAATAGTCGCCATATTGGCTGATATGCATCACCACTTCTAATTTTCGAAGGCACAAATCTTAGAAACATCAATGATTTCACATTTACTGCTGAACATTACTCAACAAACACATGATAGCGGATACGAGTGCAAAGTGGAGGCGATTCGAGCAATTGAGCCTCTCAAATAAACAAACTAGTTAAAAAGAAAAGTGGATACAATATGCGTTTAGTTAACATGAACATTGACATGCTTCAGAATATCGATTCTACTTCATCCACTCAAATGATTTCAAATCAAACCCAATAATATTTTTTTCAAAATTAAACTCAATAGAGGTTACGAATTCCCCAAGCAACACAAATTTGTTGCAGCAACTTAGTTTTGACTTAATTAAGTCACATTGAAGTTACTTGATTTGAATTGCAACAAGTGTGCCGCTAGGGTCGTACTGGAGGGTCTTTCCAAAACAGCATACAACCAGCATAAATTGTTGCACCTCGAATAAGTCACAGAAAAGTAATCAATCAACCAATCAACCTATGTGTAACATGTGTACTAGAAAGATTGAACATACGGAAAATTTACTGCCTGTGCACACGAGAAGTTTTTCCAACAACAAATATATCTAAGCAACGATTTAAAATTCTTAAGTTCGGTAGAATAAAAATGGTAAAATTTAACATCAGTTTTCCGTAAAGCTTGCTTGAAAATTGTTTGGAAATTACGAGATAATCAAGACTTCCCAATCAGTGGTAGGCTCTCTGAGATAGGACTGTATTGAAAACAAACTAGCAACACATTTTTTTTTTTCATAGCATGAAATAAAAAAGCAACAAAGCATAACAAAAACTTACCTACCTTTACCAATCAGACCAAGGCCGATGTGGCCTCTGCTGAACATAGAAGTTGTCACCATTGTAATCGGTCCATGGCTGTACCTTGCCAGCCTCGCTGGCCTTCTACTTGATCGATCCACCTTGCTCATTACGCGCCTTGTCTTCTTGTACCCGTCGGTTCGTTTTCGAGAACCATTTTAACTGGGCTGTCATCTGACATTCTTACGACATGCCCAGCCCATCGTAGTCGGCCGATTTTTGCGATGTGTACGATGGGAGGTTCTCCCAGCAACTGTTGCAATTCATGGTTCATTTGCCTCCTCCACGTTCCGTCTTCCATCTGCACTCCACCGTAGATGGTACGCAGCACCTTCCGCGCGTTGGTCCTCCATGTTTCGTGGCCGTAGAGAACTACCGGTCTAATTAATGTCTTGTAGATGGTCAACTTGGTAGTTCGGCGAACTTAGTTTGATCTTAGCGTCCTTCGGAGTCCAAATTAAGCACGATTGCCAGCCGTAATGCGCCATTGTATTTATCTGCTGGTGTCGTTATCTGCGTTCACCAATGAGCCCAGATACACGAATTTGTCAACTAACTCGATTTCATCACCGTCGGTCTGAACTCGTGGTAGGAGGCTAACATTGTCTTCTCGTGAGCCTCTTCCCTTCATGTATTTTGTTTTCAACGCATTATTCACAAGCCCAATCCTACCAGCATCAACCTTAAGTCTGATGGACGTTTCCGCCATCGTCTAAAAGTTACGTGCTACGATATCAACGTCGTCGGCGAAGCCAAATAGTTGGACAGACTTCCTGAAGATCGTGCCACTCGTGTCTATCCCCGCTCTTCGAATCACACCTTCCAGTTCAATGTCAAACAACAAACACGACAATCCATCACCTTCCCGTAACCCTCCCCAAGATTCGAAGGAACTTGGGAGTGTCCCTGATACTCGAACGACGCACATCACCCGATTCATCGTTGCTTTGATCAACCGCGTCAGTGAAATCCATATTTCCAAAACTATATCACTTAATTCAAGTCTTGCTCTCTTAGTTTAAACAAAAAAATGAATGGAAGCAACTTTGTTTCCAGAACTTTCTGACTTTGAATTTGACTCCACTCATGAGGTTTTGTAAACTACTTCTGCCGCAATTTCAGGAAGCCACAAACCAATTCTTTTTGAACTCTTCCATGGTCTTGCACTATCCTTGAAGTTAGTCCAGAAGCGTTCAATTGGACGGAGCTGTGTCCAATTCTTTATCTTTATCTTTATCTTTATTACTATTCGAAGGATTGATGTCTTTCTCAACGAAATCTACTCCATTTTTTTGCAGCCATTGTACTGTGGTTTTGACATTATGGGCTGACACCAAATCAGTCCAAAACAAAGGAGAGACCTTCTGCTTCTGGCCAATTTTTTCCCCGAACGACTTTTCGGAGATCACATTCGCATAACATTCGAATTCGTCGCCGATGACCTTGGTGTAAATTTGCGGTCCTGGAGCCGTGCAGAAGTTCTATTTGATATATGTTTCGTCATCAATTCAAACGCAGACAGACGGTCGTTGCAAAAGCCGGCTGTACAACTTTCTTACTCAAGTTTTCACCCTTCATTTTAGCCTTCTTGACTAAATCACGAATCGACATCAATCTGTTCCGAAGGATGAGATTATCTACCTTCCGATCCAACTGTGCATCAGCAGGGCCTGGTTCTCTCCCTCTTCTTGGATGCTCATCGAACGAGTAGTGTTCCCCGAACATGTTGAGGATAGATTTCACGCTTTCGCATTCCGGATTTAACGCTCTTTCACGGCATCTGAAAACCTTTTTTCCAGAGGTTCAGGTTTTTCGCAGATGACCGCGTCGAATGTAGGTAGGCTCAGATCGATCCTTTGTTTTCGCCCACCTCACTAACGAAGCGTTCGTTATTTTTTGACCCACATAATCATTGTTGGTCTTAAGCTCCATTTCCTGCCGATGGTTTTGGAGCATAACCATAAAGCACTAACAGGTTTGCTTATTGCATAATCAAGAAGTGCATTCTAGTTCAGCTTGGCATCCAAAATAACGCCTAGGTATTTAACCTGCTCACTAAAGGTTGTACGGAATCAAATTGCACCACTTTTAAATGGCTGTAACTTTTTACCCGTTGTCCTCCTATATTGTCAAACTTTCCTCTTACTAAGATGACTATGTCATCCGCAAAGCCTACAACCTCAAAACCTTTCGTTTCTAAGCTTCCGTGAAGATCGTCTACAACTAACTCCTGAGGGTGCCAACTCCCCCCAGGAACCACCTTTCGGTATTACTTTGGGGAGGAGGTTATTGTTAAGCACCCGCCTATGTCTAACTACATAGGGCTTTAGAGTTAGTTGATCCCTCTAGCCTGTCGCTGGTCGTTTCGTCATTTGTCCTGGAGCTCTGGACAATCTGAGAGGTCCCAGGTGTCCTGTTCTTGACACATTCTCTGGACAAGATTATCTGAGGTCGTGTCCCGACCGCTCACGGCCATCATGCCGTTCCTTGCATCGTTGAAGCAAGGGCACACGAAGAAAACATGTTGTGCAGTTTCATCCGCTTCCGTGCATACGGGACCTGCGGAGGACTCGGCGTGCCCGTACTCTTGTAGATACTGTGTGGAGCAGCCGAGGCCTGACAGTATCTGTGTGAAGTGGAAGGTAACTTCCCCATGTCACCGATCGACCCGTCCAGCTATTTCCGGAATCAGTCAGTGAGCCCACTGACCTTTGGTGGAATTATTCCACACCTTCTCGCACCAAACTGTACTCATCAACTCTGGTGGTCTTCCGAATACCGCTTGTGCCCCTTTGCTCAAAGCACTCTGTATCCCCCTTTACTATGATGTCTATGAGCATCATCCCCGCTATATTAGCCAGTGGGTACTTTTGAGCTTGCCGAGGTAGCTCTTAGTTCTCAGGGCGGTGGCGCATGCCGGCTCACCGTACCTCATTATGGACCGGGCGACGCTGGCCAGGAGCCTACGCTTGCGCTCCTATACCGTTATTGCTATTCGACATCATGCGGGATAATGCCGATATAGCAGCCATAGAGGCTTTCTTGCAGGCGTAATAGACGTGGCTGGTAAGCGACAGCATATCGTCGATCATGATCCCCAAGTACCTTAAAGACCTCTTCGTTTGGATTGTAGAGTTACCTGCTCTAATCGCTGCGTGTTGCTCCGATGTTTGGTTATTAACAACCGTGACCTCTGTCTTATGGTGGGCTAGCTGATTAATGACAGTGGCATTCGGAACACTAAGTTAAGAGCAAGCAATATGCTAATTGTGAAAGCAATTTTTGTGGAGTTATTTTCAGTATCGTGTGCTGATTCCCAAGAATATGGTGACTGGGTTAACGTGACTTGACACTGTATTCAAGTTGCATATCTCCAAATAGTTGACCACAAAACGACAGTGCTTTTGGTCACTAACTGCAAACCGCAGCTAGTTTGAGCGTTGAGAAACAATCACCGATTGAGAGCAAACAAAGCCCCTGCTAATAAAGGGTGTATTCGATAAAAATGGCACACACATATATACGCATCAAAATTAAACTGATTATCGGATTTTCTTGAAATTTTCAGGGAATGAAGAACTACTAATGAAATTTGATTTACAACATCTGTTTTATTCAGTTTCGTCTCCCATCCACCTTCCTATTCACTCCACCCATCAAATTTTGTACAACCGATTTTCCCAGTGTTTTTGTTGTTTTTACCCAAATTTTCTTCAATTCTAGCTCTGTTTTTATAGTTTTGGGATGTTTGCGAAGTTCTGTTTCTTAATTGCCCAGAATTTTTCAATTGACGAAGTTCCGGTGAATTTGGTGGGTTCATATCCTTTGGCACAAAATTGACTCCGTGTGCTCGATACCACTCCAATACGTTTCAAGCGTAGTGGCAGGATGCTAGATCAGGCCAAAACAGAGTTGATCCTTTGTGCTTCTTAATGAATGGCAAGAGACGCTTCTTAAGGCACTCTTCCGTGTAAATCGCACCGTTTATTGTTCCGGAAGTGATGAAGGGAGCACTTATTTCACCACATCCGCAAATCGCCTGCCATATTAGAAACTTCTTTGCAAATTTCGATAGTTTCTTCTTTCGAACATCCTCCGGAACATCGAACTTCGACTTGGCAACGGAATATTCTTGCCCAGGAAGTTGACGGAAGTCGGCCTTGACGTATGTTTCGTCATCCATCACGATGCAACCGGATTTGGTGAGCAGCTTCGTGTAAAGTTTCCGGGTGCGGGTTTTCGCAGTGATGTTTTGTTTTTCATTCCGGTTTGGGACTTTTTGCACTTTGTTAACATGTAACCCAGCACGCTTCATGGTTGTCTGCACAAAACCGACTGACGCCTTAGACTTTTTAGCGACATCTCGAATTGACATGTTTGGACGGTTCTTGAATTGTTGTACAACTTTCCTGGCCATTTTACTGTCCATTGGACCACTTTTACGGCCACTCCCTTCCTTCCTTTGGACACTCAGACGCTCCTTGAAGGTTCTTATTACACGAGACACAGTTGTATTTGCAATTCCAAGCCTTTTAGCAATCCACCGGTGGGACGCCCCTGGATTTTGATTGTGAGTGCACAAAATTTTCTCACGGACAATTTCTTGTTTCGACGACATGACTGGAACTACTGAATGTATAACTATGAAACTTGGCAGATGTAAATAATACACTATGGATAAGATCTACTCAAATTTCTAGGTTTTTTACTTGTACGATTCAAAAGTTACAGAAGATTTTCTGTGTGCCATTTTTATCGAATACACCCTTTACGAACGCTACGATGGTTGACGTCCAGAATGCGACTGTTCTGATAAGTCTGAATTAAAGGGGTCGATTACATTGCACGCTGATTGTTCAACGTCTATAATTTTAACAATATTATTAGTATTAAGTAAAACCAATGACATTGCCGCGTGAAGAAGGGTGTACGTGCCCAACGTATCGCTAAATCTCTGAATCCCTGCAATTCTATATAAAGAGTGTTTCGATCAAAATTTGGTCAACTTAAACTTGATTCATTTCCTTTCATCGTGCATTAAAAATTTGGAACACCCCTCATTTGAAAATGTGTGCATGTAGCATCATTTTGATTTTGAGATTAGCACTTCAGCTATCAAAATGTCGTCGAAGGAAGAGAAGCCACGCAACAAAATTTTGCGCATGTATGGCGAAAATCTAAACTACTCTCACGCCAAGATGTTTTCGAATGCGAAAAAAACTGTTACCAGCATATTAAAAGTGTTCGGTGAACGTTTGTAGATAGCCAGGAAAGTTAGATCGGGGGGAAATCGAGAAACGGAGGCCACAGCGACGACACAAAGAGTTGCTCGCTGTTTCGATTGTACACGACGATGCTGACAAAGTTGCACAGGACGATGAACCTCACGTCAAAGCAGACTTGAAACAGCTTCCTGGACAGGAATTTATACGGCAACCGGACGGGGAAAGGTGGCAGACATTTTCAAGCACATTGAAAGCACACGAACAGTCAAAGTTCGCGAAGAAATATCTGGTGTGGCAGGCCACACTACCTGTGGCTTGAAGAGCAACGTTTACATTGCGACTGGAACCGTCACCCAGGAAATTTATTTAAGCGAGTGCCTACAAACACGTCTACTGCTTTTCCTGAAGCGATACAATTGTTTCGTTATTTTGGCAGGATTTGGCATCTTGCCATTACGGAAAAAAAAGTCCATGGAGTGGTATGCTGCCAACAACGTTCAAGTGGTGCCCAAGGACAAGAACCCTCACAACACGCTAGAGCTCCGCCCAATCGAACAATATTGGGCCCCCAATCTGAACCTTAAGAAGACTCAAAAAGCTGTTGTGAGCGAGAAACAGTTCAAGGCAAACTGGCGTTCTGCGGCGAATAAAGTGGACATGGAGGCTGTACAACATCTTGTGGCAGGTGTAAACAGAAAGACCCGGCAATTCGCATTCGGTAAAATGTAAGCTTAGCTGAATATTTTTCGTCTGTTCTGTATTAACTGCACTTGAAAAGAATTTGACTTATTAATTAAAACTTTGATCCACTCACACACATTACTGTTTGACCAAATTTTGATCGGAACACCCTTTATGTTTCAGCGGTATCCGCAAACATCTTTTGGCAAAGAGTTTTACAGAACTGTTAGCAAACCTAACTAGGTTGAGTTAAGGCGCGCGATTCTTTCATAAGTACTTTTCCAAGGTGTATAATCCTATGCCTCAATTCCAAAACAAAGCATCCGTCACCTAACGTATATACAAAATAAACATAACTTGCTTACTTTTAACCATAATATTTTCTTTCTTTGCAGACATTTTATCCGGCCATGGTGGCTATTTAAGTAGAAAGATGCATGGCTACGATACAGGAATCGGTAGCACAACGACGCTGCTCAGTCCTATCGGTTCACCTCAACCCGTATGTCGCTCACAGGGTCGACAAACTGGGAGTTTCTCACCAACATATCATGTAAGTTTTTTTTCGTTTCAGACGTAGATGGTTTGTCCAGGTTATCCACTTACAATTCTCGAATAATTTCCCAAAGCAATTTTATGATAAAATGTTGTATTGATAGTTTATCAAATTTAAATTATACCTCACTATGGTACACTCATATTACTCACAACTGCATAATTTCGAACGCATACGAGCAGCATTATTGAGCATTGGTCAATCTCGAGCTGCACCCAGCCATATGATAAACGTGATAAATATATCAATCCCCTACAAAGGAAGGTAATTGCTGCTGTCAGAGTTTGGCCTTAAACTTAATTAACTAGCTGATGAATAAAGCCGCTGCATTCGACAGAGGACGAGACACCGCATAGAAAAGTTTCAGACAAAATCTGCGCACAATTGGGTTACTGGGTAAAAATGTGGCCAATATTCTTAACTGCTTTGCTAAGCGTGACAAGACATTGAAATAATGGGTTAAATAGAATCATGTAGTTCCCGTTAAATAAAAATGAATATTTAAAATTTTGGAAATTTTTCGTTATAAGAAATTTTTAGCAAGGTTAGCTTGGAACGATCTGGACTACCTAGAATGAGTCTTTGCCACTAAATCAATCATATATGAATATGAGATTATAATATATAATCACACCACGCAGAGCTCGACAAACATTCACATAGAAAAATGTAAATCTAATAAAAAATTGGAAAACTATTCCTTTTAGAATAAACTTTAAGAGATCAACATTAAATTACAAATGCTATACATTCTCAAAACGTGTGAACAATCGCAACGTTGTGCACTGTGATTTCCAAAAACAATCCAACCGATTTCCGATTTTGGACAAATTTATGTTCTAGATTCTCCATTGTGCGGCGCTGGCGGCAACGAGCAAAGATTGGCGAAAAAAAAATAGCCAATGGAAACCGAAATGTATTTATGTAATATGGCTCTTGCGCTACTGCTAATAGAATTGGTTCCACTCGGTTCGGATTTCGGTGTGTAACAAGCATCACTTGCGGGGCTCCCGAAATGATAAATGACCGTTACAAACGCGTAAATGAATTTTGACCATGAAATTCGATGGCGGTCCTAGTTGAGACCAGTGCCGCAACCAGCCCGCAGTTGATTTCTTTCGATGCGAACAACCGTTGAATAGCCTCCACTCATTATGGGTGCCATTATTCGCTGCAAAACTAATTGAATCGTGTCTTTTTGCTCGAAAGTAGACACAACCACAATTATTGCCGTGTTTGAACATGAAATATTGACGCGTTTAACCATTAATTGACACTTTTCGTCACGCTTTCTTGCTGGTGCTGAACAAGAAAAAAAAAGTGTTTATACGTACATAGTGGCTTGCAAGATGTTTAGCCTTTGCTACTCTTGTCAGAGTGTTTTGTCTATGTCTTTGGTCTCGGTCGCGAAAGCCTCTAGATTGCTATGCAAATTACACGGCTCGTTGACTGACTACTGACTGCCATCGGGAGGTGGGTGTTCTATTGCACAATGACAGTCAATCAAACATTGCATAATAGTTTCGGTTGCATTTTAGATTTGTCATGCAACGCTAAGAGCTTCACGTGTTAGGCATTTATGCTATTTGTGAACTGGACAGCGTGTCGTAAACTCGTATAGTTCCAAAAAAAATCTTCAAGAATGCTTCCTGAGTTCATCAAATGATCGCTACACAAGTACACGACAATCTATAACGATTCGCTTTCTTTACAATATGATCGAGATGGTTTAAAATTTCAATTCTGCTCTACTTCGCTCAATGGGTACAAAATCATTCTCACATGGCTTACAAGTGTATCATATTTAAATTTGGTTGCAATACAGTTAGCTTGAAACTGTATGTGAAGTACGAACTTGTAAATTTTAGAGGTAAACGGGCTTATCACTATGCTGGGAACTCAACATAACATGCACAACACGGTGTTCAATAAGTTCGGATACATTGTCAAAATATGTTTGAAAAATGAGAACTTTTTTTCTGGGGTGATTTTATTTAAATCAATGTTTATAAAAAACATTTTTTAAACCCCGTTTTGTACTTCTTCACGAGCGAGCATCAAACTTATCTTGAACACGTCGAAGGCGGCACGAACCGACTACATGGGCATTTCGTCCCGGATTTTGAGAAATACCGTCTTATACTGGCCCATGGTTCAAAACTGGTGTAGCTTCGAGATCATATAAGACCAAACAAAAAAGTCGAGAGGATGCAACTCCGGGGAGCTGGGAGGCTACAAAGTTTTGTCCTGAAAATCGGTTAAACTTTACCGACACGACATAGTGCTCACCTATGCCATTCTATCCGTCACCAAGACGGCCGAAGTGGCAATTCAGTGCAGAGGCGAGGTGTCCGCTATTGTGTAGTGCGAAATGCGTTCAATAACGCCAGTTGAGTGGCTATCGCTGACTCGCTTCAACTCCTTCATGTTCCAGGATACCTGTACAAGATTCTGGGAAGTTATTTCCAGAATCGCGTGCTGGTGTATACAGAGGTAGGCCAGAAACGTGTTCAGATCACCGCAGGCGTCCCGCAAGGTTCAATCCTAGGCCCGGTGATATGGAACACGATGTACGACGAGGTACTACGGCTTAAATTTCAAAACGGGGTCAAGATCATCGAGTTTGCAGACGACATCACCCTAGAGATATGCGATGAATCCATCGAAGAGGTAGAGCTAACGGCCCCGCATTTCATTGGCATTGTGGAGAGATGGATGAGCTCCAGAAAACTGGAGCTAGCTCACCATAAGACCGAGGTCACGGTTGTTAACAACCGAAAATCAGATCAACACGCGACGATTAATTCCACGCGACGGTAACTGCACAATTGAATCGCAGAGGCCTTTGAGGTACTTGGGGATCATGACCGACGATAAGTTGTCATTTACCAGTCACGTCGACTACACCTGCAAGAAATATATCGGCATTATTCCGCCTGATGTCGAATAGCTCAGCGGTACAGGGGAGCAAGCGCAGGGTCCTGACAAGAGTCACCGTGTCTATAATGAGGTATGGCGGGCCGGCATGGGTCAACGCTCTGAATACTTAGAGCTAACTCGGTAAGCTCGAAAGTACTCACAGGCTAATGTGTCTGAGAGTGGTCAGCGCATACCGCACAGTGTCATGCGAAACTGTATGCGTTTTAGCGGGATGATGCCCATTGACATCATCATAAAAGAGGATACAGAGTGCTTCAAGCAAAGGGGCACAAGAGGTATTCGCAAGACCACCAGAATTACATCGATGGCCAGGTGGCAGAGGGAGTGGAATAATTCCAACAAAGGTCGCTGGATCCGCCGACTAATCTCGGAAATATCTGGATGGGTCGATCAGCGTCATGTGGAAGTTACCTTTCACTCGACACAGATACTGTCAGACCACGGCTGCTTCAGACAGTATCAGGAAGAGTAGGGGCACGTTGAGTCGTATGCGCGGACGAAACTGCAGAACATGTGTTCTCGTTTGCCCTCGCTTCAACGACGCGAGGAACGGCATGATGGCCGTGAGCGGACACGACTCTGGATAATCTTGTCCAGCGAATGTGTCAAGAACAGGACACTTGAGAAGCGAAAAAACGGCGGCTTAGAGCTACAGGACAAGTGGCGAAATGACCAGCGACAGACCAGAGGGATCAACTAACTACTAAAGCCCTAAGTAGTTAGCCATAAGCGGGTGCACAATAGCCCCCGGACGCACAATAGCCCCCTCCCCAAAGTAATACTAAAAACTGGTTCCGGGGGACCAAGGCTAGTGGCACGGGTAGGTTTTTAGTGGGTCCAGGAGTTGGCACGTTCATCCTCACACCCTGAGTTCTTCAGGAGTATATATGCAGATTTTCCATGCTCAGGCTTCGGAGACTGGGGGTAACAACTTTATCCGAAACCTAAGTTTTGTAGTACGCCGCGTTGTTCATTTTTTTTCAACAGGGAGCTTACCGATTCTGTACTTTGGAACCGAGGGATGTTTATATTGAATTTAGGAATGCTGTCCCTCGTTGGCGCCTAAACCCGATCATGTTGCACATTGTGCGGCTGCTGGAGCAAGAACAGTTTCTCGTTGAAAAAGATACTCCTGACTAGCGTGTCGCATTTTTTTCTGGTACACTGACAGTTAATTTTAGTTTATATTACAAAATCGAAAGTAATACTCACCAATCCATTCGTTGTTTTCAGCAACGAAACTGATTTGTTCTTTTTATGAAGATACATTCGTAATTAATTGCACGCGCAACTGTCAAAAGCACGAAGCTTTTGTTGACACAGAAAAAACATTCGTACATTGAACGGAAACAATGCAAAGAGCTACGAATATTTTGTCACAAATTAAAAAAAAACGTCTCTCTGCTGATTGCATGAAGGACTGACAGATCTACATTATCGACTCAAAATGTAATTGACAAAAAAGCGCAATCACGTGGAATTGTCCAGCGTTTTTTTTATTGTTCCAGACATGGGGTTCGAACCTGAATATTTAGAATGTGCTGTTTTTAAATCCGTGGTTGATCTCACTAGGCCACGCTGACTCGTGAGAACAATCTTGATTAATGACTCTGAAGTTATAGCTCACGACAGAACTTTGATTTTGATTTTGGGATAGATAAATTATTTCCACCCATTCCAGCAGAAACACCATCGTGCATGAGTGCGGTATAAATGAGAAGCAGCGATTGGCTGATCATCACGAAGTTCATTTTGTGCATTTTACAAAAAGGTGTAATGATAGCATTTCAACAGATAAAAAGCATTATGAATGTTTCGTACAACATACGAGACATTTGTTCTATGTACAAAATCCATGTTTACGGAACGCCATATTGTTATACAGCCAAATCGTCCGATTTGTTTGTCGCATAACGCCAGTTTGCCTAGAACTGCTTCTGAATTCCTACAGTTTTTTTGGGTCTTCTTCAGGTTCCGCTTGACAATAGCCTAATATTTCTCGATTTGGTGGAGCTCTGGCTTGTTGAAAAAGTTTTTATCATGGGACGCCACCTGGTCCAATGCGGTCAACCTGAGTCGTGAAAGGCAGCAATTTTTCAGACAATTCGTTCGCGTAAATTTCCTGATTGACGGTAGTGAACTTCGACAGTTTCATGGACTTGGAAATATCTGCCACATTTTTCCTTCCGGTCGCCATATGAAACTGCTGCCCAGGGAACTGCATGAAGCCTGCCTAGACGTAGGTTTCGTCATCGAATCAAACTTTATCATTATCGTCGTGTACAGTTCCCGGGATCGTGTTTTGGCCGTCTTGTTTTGTGTATCGTAGTGATTTGAAGTCCTTCTCTCCTCTCAATATCTCTAGTTTTTTAGCTTCGCAACAAACTTCAAAGACGTTTATTGTCAGAAGGCACTATACTGCTCTTTGATTCATACTTTGGAGTACTGTAACGTCGTTTGATCCCCTTTCTGCCAAAATGCATTTCAGAGGATCGAAGCCGTTCAACGGTTTGCTCTGCGACCACTTCGTTGACATGACCCTCGCAGATTGCCAAGTTATAAAAGTCGGTGTAAGCTCGTCAACCTGGAATTGTTGGAAGGGTGGCGTATGGTGGCCAAAGCGTGTTTCGTTGGTGACATCGACTGTTCCCACTTTACATGGTCTCTTGAACACCAACACTCGACCAAGAAACCTCCGTTTACAATTTATCTTTATGAACCGACACTCAAGGACCAACTACGGCACGGTCCTGTGCTAAGCATGTGTTGCGTTTTCAACAGCTGTTATAACGTGTTTAATTTTAATGTATCCTGTGAGGTTAATTAGCGTTTTTTTCCGATGATGTGTGTGTTATTGGTTGTATGTAATTAAGTTTTATTTTTTGTCATTGGGATAAATATTGTTATCTGTTAAATAACAAATAAAAAAATAAATAAATATAGCGGGAAACTTCGGAAAAGCCATACATTGAAAAATATCTATGTTAGTTCCGTTATCAATTCATGGTACGATATTAAAAACTTCAGTTTTAACAGATCGACTGCGTTCACAATGCTAACCCAAGGATGCCAAAGAGCAGCAGGGACCTGTGTTGAAAATCTCATGGTAAAATGCTGTATTCTGAATTTCATACAATATTAAGAGCTTATATCTTGCATTATGTCGGACAGTCAAGCAGCTCTAAATGCTTTAAAGTTAGCAACATGCCATTCCAAGCTTATTTGGGAATGTGTTCAATGACCCCAAAAGTTGACTTGTAGTAACCAAGTCAATTTGTACTGGAGACCTGACCATTGTGGAATTGGTGGAAACGAGAGAGCCAATGAACTAGCTAGACACGGATCGTTTCACCAAGTAAGTGTCCGCGTCTCGTTGATAGTTTTAAGATTTTCGCGATATTTCCGTCTGTTTGAATAACAATGGTAGGTAGAAATTGTAAGGGTTGCAGAATTCACTCATATAAGCAAACTCCCGGGAAGGCAACGTTAGAAGTGTTTCGGTAGAACGCTGCCATCCATCCCACCAAAGCTTGAAAAACCCGCCACCAGATGGACGAACAACCGCCTACTTGGGAGTCCATTAGGGGAGGCGATAGGCATGATCATCTTAAATGAATGGTAAAACCGCACAATAGCCATTGTGGGTAACAAAAAGGTCCTAAAAGACAACGATTTGCCCAACAGGACCCCGTTGTCTTTAGTGTAAAGCTCCGGTACACGTGCCGGAAGGCTACACGGTCCCCCAATTAGGTACGGTCTCTACCGGCACTTGAGCACGTACCACGATTGTGGGTTGCCCAGGACGTATACCCAGGTGGTCGCCAACGCCACCCCGTTCAAACAGTAAAGCGCGCGCAGGATTCTCAAATCGTCTTCCAGGATAACGGTAGGAGGTGGCAGACGACTGAAGACACGCGGTGGGGCACCGAAAAGAGAACACAAGGTTAGATAGACTAGAATGTGGGAAAATTAAGGATTGTCGGAGAAAGTAAGAAGGGAGAATAAAAGCAGAACAAATTAAATAAACCGATGATTTGATAAAGTGCTGTGCTTGTAGAGTATTTTGTGCATCACATGCGATCGTTCGCTGCCCCGCGACTTGCATTCGGTAAGCGTGCCGACCCTGAGGCTCTTCATCCAGGGAAACTTACAAATGCTCTACCAAGTAATGGCTCGCAAATTACTTGATCTCACCAAAAAAGATCTAACATTATATACAACCTTATAAATGGCCGCTGTCTAAGCCGTTATCACTTGAAGCTGATAGGAAAACTTTAAGATGAGTCATGACGATTTGGTGACTTGGATAAAGAAGACTCGAATCACTTGTTATGCCACTGCCCGGCAATCTCTAACAAAAGATTTAAGTTCTTCAGCAAAGCGCCACTAGAACCCTTTGAGATCTGGAAAACAAACCCCAGTGTAGTAGTGCACTTTATTCGATGTCTTATACATTGCCTTGCGACAATGCCTAAGTGGAACATTGGCGATCACTTCTAGCAATAGTGATGCGTCATACTGACCCGACATGGATTAAACATGGATCAATCACAACGTATGGGATGATTGTTTGTTACACGCGTATCTATTCTTACGCACTACATGTTTCCCGTATCGAAAATCTATCTGGGCACTCTGAAAACAAATTTGTAGTCCCTTTCAATTATTCAATCTCATCGAAACCAATCGATCGCATGTCAAAAATGGCTGATTAATTTCAAACTGCATGAATAATTGCCGACAAAAGTGTGTCATTTTCTCAGGTGTTGGCACGCTAGCTTAAATGCATAGTTTCAAAGGGTAAGACATAAACCCATTAAATTTAATTACGCTTTCAATGTCGCCGTTTAAGCGAATAATACGCTCACTTTACACATTCGCATATATGCACAAAAATGGAGATTTCATGCTAAATCAGGTGCGACCATTTGATCTGCCTGCATCAATCAGAGCCATCAACCATCGACCAGAGCCTGTCTGCATATGCCGCTGATGACGGCTGGCGCAAGTGGTCAAAGTGTCACATCAATCAAACCATATGCAGCGATTTACAAAACGTACGCACGAACAGTGCAGGTAAACTTGCATCTCCACGTTGTAGTGTGTGACTGTGAGCTTGCAAGCACACGAGATGTAACATAGGTTCCTTGAATAACCGCTCTCTTCACACACAAGCGGCTGAAATTTACAGCTTAAACAGGCATCAGTGAAAGGAGATAAACACACCGTGAATGAATCGGCGCTTGCGATGGGAATGAATGGCAAAACCAAATTGCCGATTCCAAGTACAACACTCATTGTTCCAATCCGTGTGACTGGAATCGGCAAGTTATAAGCAGCGCTAATTCACACCACTAGAAGATCATTTTGCGCTTACCAAGTGGCTCCTGTGTCATTTGCATGCGTTAGGATAGCAAAAAAAAACAAGATTGTAAAAATGGCATGAAACACACTATTGTTAGACATCTATAGCGCAATCGAGCCGCTCGGAGAATTCTTGCGCAAGCCAATGACTATACTTGGATCACTATTAGGTGTTTCGATTGAATGAAATTATAGCTTAACGCATTCGGTAAGGGAGCCTATATATTTTCACAACAATTTGCAAATTGCAGCTCAAGCATAACCATAGGTCCACGAGGGGCCACTTGCCTATGAAAAGCATGGATTTATTGAACTACAAGGTCATAGCAAAATGGGGAAGTAGCACAGCGAACCCCTAAATGCTTTCGTCATTAGTGAAGGGGGAATTGTTTGTCGTTTAGGTGTTCTGTTGATAGCAAAACCGTTTTTTTATTGTCCTAGAATATGGTACATTGCATAGTATAGCATCTGGGATTCTACATACTGTTGTTTAATTATGTTATAAAATTTGCAAAATCTTTTGTGAAGGCACTGGTGATGTAAGCTGTGGGCCACAGCCTGTGGCCCATTTAGTATTGAAACAAACATTTTTGATTCTTACAGCGACCCTAGTGGTCGGAAATAATACTTGGCTACGGCTCCGGGAGATGCTCCTGCCAAATTCAAGTTTGTGTTTGCAGATAAATTTGCACGTAAATACATAATTTAGCAAGGCATCTGTAGCTGCGGTAGGAAGAGCAAGGTTTTCATCACTGATAAGACAGTTAATTCAGAGCTGTACAGAACGGAATGTCTCCAAAAGCGAATATTTTCATTGATCAGATCCCACAATAAACCTGTCATGTTTTGGCCAGATCTTGCAAGCTGTCATTACAGTAAAACAGTGCTACAGCGGTATGAAAACAACGGGATTCAGTTTATACCGAAAGAACTCAACCCACCAAACTGTCCCCAGCTCAGACCGATAGAGAGAGTTTGGGCTATTATGAAGAGGAAGCTAAAGGTGAATGGCAGTGTCGTCAAAAGCATCAATAAATTGAGAACCAAGTGGAATAAGATAGCTAAAACGATCGATGAGAACAATGTGCACCTGTTGATGAAACGTATTCCTGGAAAAGTCTGCAAATTTCTTCGAAATCGAGATGATTTTTTTTTTGTATTTTCCCTCTAAAGTTCACATAAAGGCGAAGATTTTAGTTAAAACAGAATGCTATTTTGTAAATGTAGGGTTACGGGATGTAATGATAGCCTAGCTCCTTGATTCGGCCTATGTACCAAATATGTCATTATTTCTTCAATAATCAAAAAAATTATGTTGCTATCAGCATGAACGATTTATTTCAAAGCAATTGAGACATAATCAATCAATTTATAGTAGTTCACTTCCGCGTAGTTTTGGATTTCCTTGACTTTTTAGACACCATGACTTTACTGGTTAAGCTGAACAAATTATCTATACGATCTTCAAATGATCTAAATTTGCCGAAATTGAACCTATAAACCGAATAATGCAGCCAAGATGTACAGAATATAGTCGCATATTATAAACTTACAGTTCACATTAGTAAAATAACAATGATTTAACAAGAAAACGGTGGACCCAATGTTAGGGACATACCTTTTTCTATGTTCCCAAATATAGCCTTTTGTATGAAAAGCGTAGTAAAAATGTTGTTATTGGTAACATTTACAATACAAATGTCTAAGTTCCGGTTAAATGTTGTTCATATGGCTCATCTTAACACAAATTAAAGGAACAAAATCTGTGTAGAGTGAATTATAATGTTTTGATTGTCGAATGACCGCTAAATCATATGTAAAACTCACTTAAGTGTTTTTTAGCAGTTTAAGTATAGTTTGATTTGTGAAATTGTATGTTGGGTAGAGCGAATACAGCTGGGAACGCCTTGAATCAGAAAATCAGGAAGAAACCCGTACGAAGATTGCAGTTGATAGAAAATCAATCGAATGGGACGAACTTGCATCCATGATTAGGCCCAATTTGGTACCCATAGACCAACATTACATCCATATCCCTCGAAAGTTTCTGACTTCTTAAAACGAGTTGTGTAGCTTCTCGTGATACATTTTACCAGACGGCTTATTAAACATATCTTAGGAAGCGTATAGCTAGTTGAATTTTGTTTCCAGCTCAAATACTTTATGGGTTACATTGAAAAATTGTTGCATATTAGGCTGAGTCAAGGGACATATACCCTATATCCGAAATATGCGCAATAGTCTATGTTCCAATTCTAACTTTTGCTCCACTAATTCTCAATTTCTACACGTTCAATTTTCTTAATTTGCATTTTCTTGTCTTGCTTTCTTACTTCCACTATTCTTGTTTGCTCGTCTTCTTTCTCTTCTCATTTTCAAATTCTCTTCTTTCACTTTTCTGCTTTCGTTAATTTTCTTCCTTGTCTCCTCCTCTGCTTTTCTGTTTTGGCGTTTTTTCTTTCGTTTACCTCGTTTAATTTATCTTCTTCCAAGAAAAGAAGTGGAAGATAGTAGTGGAACAAGAGAAGCGTATTCCTATCTCCCACTTTTTTTCTTCCGCTTCTTTCCTTCAGTTTGTTTTTTTTTTACTTCTCTTCCTCCGTCTCCCGTCTTTCACTTCGCTTCTTCCGGGTTTCTTCATCCACTTCTCTTCTTTCGTCTCTTTTCTTTCGATTATCTTCTTGAGGTTCGTTTCTTTCACTTCTATTCTTCCGCATCTTAATGTCCACTTTTTCTCTTCCACTTTTCTTCTTACGCTTCTCTGTTTCCGTTTCGTTTCTTCCGATTCTCTCACACTTATCTTCTTTCCAACTTTCCAATTTTTGCTTTTACTCTGTTTTCCTATTCACTTCTTCACGAATTTTTTCTCAGTTTTTGATCATCTAGACCATCGTATCTATTTCCACTTCATCGTTTGATTCATCAGCTTCCGTTTCTTCATTGGGGAGTTCGCTCATTAAAGCTTCCGGTCCGCTTCCTAGCATGCTGCTATGAAGTTTCTGGTGATCACTCACCCACAGATTCTGTCGATCTGCTAAATTTTGGTAAACTTTGGATAATTTGGTAAATTATCTCAAATTTTAATAGCCCGCCCACTATATCACAAAATATTGCAAGTAATTGAACGAATTGGAAATAAGGAAAACATTGGGTATAGGACCAAGTCTCCCTCGGTTGATACCAAATCAATAAGCGTAGGAATCAATAGAATCAATATCAGCTACTAATGCAATTTTGGGCTACTCTAATGAACTCTAATAAAAATATTACCTACTCAGGCAAAAAACCGATCACCAACTAAAAACACATAGAAGCACCCGAGAAAGACCAGATATAATGAACTTTTTTTTCGCGCGCTTTTTATTTTAATTTTATTTACGATTGAGCGCTGATTACGTCATGCCGGACTATCTGGTGCGGTACTACTGGCGTTCAATGTTCCGTTGCCTGTTGGAGCGGTCCCATGCTTTTGGCGGATAGTGCTAGTTACATACTTTCAGCTTGTCGTTAACCAAAACAAACCCTGCTGCTAACATTTTCGCAACTTACCAACATCCCAGTAATTTCTCGCGGAAGTGCAAAAGATTTTTCGGCTTCTTTCAAATCAACACGTTCCTTCTCATACCCTACTTGACCAGTATTCGGACACGGTCGGCGTCAGTATTGCTTCATAATGGGTCACCAGTTTTTACACATTGAGGATGTATGTTTGTCCCAAACATCATCTGATGGTTCTTTGTGTAAATACAGTTGATCTGGAAATAACGGAATAGCATCCGTTGGTGGCCAATCATGCTCATCCTCTTCATATTTTACCTTCTGCCGCCCTTTATCTGCATCCTCTTAACAACCATCTTTGATTGACTTTAACTGTTTTTTCTCTCGTTCATTTATTCTCGCCGTATTAAAGTGAAAGCGAACGCTCTCAATTCAATTGCATCTCCTTCATTCTCTTTTTTTCTTCGGCCTTCTATCTTCCCATTTTCTTTACAAAAGATTCATCATCAACTTCCGTTAGTTTATTCTCTTCGTCTTCTCCGTAATCTTCACTTTTATTTCTTCGACTTCATTTGATTTTCCTACAATGATCACCTCATTCATTATTTCGTCTCCATTTGATTTTCCTACGTTTTTCGCTGTTTCAACTGCATCTGCATCAACGTCTGTTCCACCTCCGATATGTTCTGCTATTTCTTCTTCTCATCCGCTTAGCTATTGGTTTCATGCAGGAATTTCATTCGCTTTACGTTGTCATCTTTGTTACATGCAGGTTCGTAGGTTCGTATTTCGTTCTAGCTGCTTCAAATTTTTCGCAGTGAAAGCTCCCGTTTCGCGGCGGTGATCCACGTTCATCCCGCAACAATTGCATACCAGTGGAGTTGACTTCTTCAATAAAAATGCGTACGTAACCCTTGTAAATATCGCCAATGCGTTGGTGAGTGAGTACGCACTCTTCAGAAGAATTTTCTTAATCGGACTATTTGCCTGCCTCAGCCTTCACCTCCCTCGCTTTCACGTCTCTCATTTACCCCCCACATTCTTCCCACTGCTGCTGGTTACACCTGACCACGTCTTGATAATCGCAGGGATAGAAAGTAAAGTGCGTCCAGAATCTTCTTAAGAAGGTGCAAGAAGGTGACTTAATAGATTCCGCAGGATAGAATATATTATGTCGGTTGGGAAAGGTAAGGTACGTAAGGATAGGTAGGGAAGCTGATTGTCAGCCCCAGGAGATCCATCTTCGGAACCTTGGTGTGAGAGATATACTCTTTCTCACTGTTCACCACCTTGGTGATGGTAGTTGCTTTCTTGGGTCAGATATGTCTCATCGTCCATCATAACCACCGCAGTTCGCTTTACCAAGAAAATCTCCTAGGAATTGTATCCAGCCGCTGCTTGTGAGTTGTTACCGTGCAGTAACAATATAAATAAATATTAAGTGAGTTACGTGACGATAGGGAAATTATGTGTCCAGTTCTCAATAGCAATGGATAATTTAAAATAGGGTAACGGGATGTAATGTTAGCCTAGCTTCTTCATTCGTCCTATGAACCAAATATGTTATTAATTTAGCGATAATCAACAAAATCATGTTGCTATTAGGATGACCGATGTAATACGAAGTAATTGAGACAATATTAATCAACTTATAGCTGTTCGCTTCTGCGTAATTTTCGATTTCTTGAACTTTTGGGGCATCATGATTTCACTGGTTAAGCTGAACAGATAATCTACACGATCTTCAAGTGATCTAAATTTGGATTAATTGAATCGATAAAGCTAGTAATGCAATCTGGATGTGCAGAAAATAGTTACACGTTACAAACTAACTGTTCACATAGCTAAAATAACAATGATTTTACAAGAAAATCTTAGACCCAATGTTGGGTAGATATTTTTTTACATGTTCCCAACTATGGCCTGTTGTATCAATAACGTAGTAAAAACGTTGTTATTGATATATTTCAAGCGGAAATGCATGATTTTGTGAGTGTTTATATTCAAGTGGCTCATCTAAACACAAACCGAAGGAACAAAATCATTGTGTAGTGAATTATAATGTTTTCATTATTAAATGACTGATAAATCATATATAAACATCACTTAACTGTTTCGAGGCAGGTTTACTTTAGTTTGATTTGTGAAATTGTTTGTTGGCTAGAGAGAATACAGCTGACAACGATCTGAATAAGAAAATCAGAAAAAAATCGTACATAGACAACATTTAATAACAGATCTATCGAATGGGACAAACTTGCATCCATGATTAGACCCAATTTGGTGCCTATAGACCGACATTAAATCCATATCCCTCGAATGTTTCTGACTTTATAAAAATAATTGTGTAACTTTTCGTGGAACATGCTACCAAATTTCTTATCAAACCTGTCTTTGCAAGTGTCTAACTAGTTGAACCGCGCTTACAGCTTGAAAACTTTATGAGTTATAATAAAAAAATGTGATCGATGGTTGCATAATAGGCTGAGTCAAGGGACACATACCCTATGCGGGCGGTGGTAGGCAACACACATCTGTGCGTGTGGTGATTGGGTTGAAAATAGACCTTCAATCTTGAAGTTTATCACGACGGAGCAACGGATGTGGAGAAACGAAAAGCGAATAGGAGTTGCTATGGAGACGACGAAGAGAGAAAACGATGATGGGGAGTTAGTGACTAAAAAGCTGTTAGAGAAGACAGATGTAAAAGTTTTGGATAGAAAGGAAAAGGAATAGTGTGAAGAACGAAAAAAAGGAACAGAAAGGCTGTACGATTCGACTGGCACTGCACCGATGTTGAGTTTGTTTGCTTGTTGAAGCCGCTTCCGTATCGGTCATTGCGCCAACCACCGAGACCTTAACTTAACGGTGGACTACTTTAAGCTCGCCACCGACATCCAACGTCCAATCGTGACCAGAGTCACTTCGCATTGTGGTATAACTGTTTTCCCGGGACCATCGAAGCGAGGTTAATACGGCCACCGCACATCGATTACAGCTTGACAAAGTGACCGGCTTCAACCGGCTTCCATCGGTCACGTGAAGGTACCGATCACCATCTTTGTCATCGAGTTCTTTACAGTAAGACGGATCACCTCAATCGGGACCGAACAGTTACCACGTGAGTTCACGGGTTACGTCGACCCAGAGGGGCCTCAGCTCACCCAAAGTTTGTCACCGGTTCCGTTCTTCCCCGTTCCCGTTCGAATAAGTTACGTAAATCAATTCCTTATTAAATGGTATTAGTAGGTTAGGCGTCTCGTATCCAAAAACGCTCCTAACACCAGGCAACGCCCTGAGACCTGGGAGGAAAGAGGCCTTTGATGTCCACCCTGGAAGCTGCCGTTGGATATAGACCAGCAGCTTGAGACTTACACACTTAGAAATTATGAATTTTACACGAGACGTTATTCATGTTTGTAAAAATTCAGGGAACGTAAACAAAGAATTCATGTAAAATTATGTCTCGCAGGACTGACACATACGCAATTCGACGAAAGATTTGTTTGGTTGAATTTATTTTCTCATCTATTTCAACTCATTCTTATGTGCTAAAGGACGCTTGCATGTGTAGGTTTCAGCAAACAGAAATTTACATGGCATTTTGGTGGTGTGTAGGCCCGTCCCCTTCTAGGGTCGGTGCAGAATCTCTGCAGGCTTGAATCTGCGTTTCAGCGTGACGATGTATTGATTGAAGGTACTTTTCGACTATTTGTTCGATTACACTAACTCTCGGCTCAAGGCACCGAAGGATTCTCCTCGGTTTTGCGATTCAGCTTCTGCTGGACTTTTTGGGCGGCCGGAACTGAGCTTCGTCTCGATGCCCTTTCCTTAGTCCAATAACCCTACGAGCACAGATGATGCCATTCGGTTGAGATAACATAAATATCACTTGCTAAGTCATAATAACGTTACTACAACTAATAATGACCGTAGTGTGCCACTTGGAAAGGCGATGATCTTGTAGATGATCATGAACTGTTAAACAATGGCAGATTTCTACACCTCTAGGTGCAGGCGGTAGTAAGCACATACCTTCGAATGGAGGTGTTTTACTGCTTACGCCACAAACAAACAATTTATTATTTATTTGGTTAATGTCTATATAGATCTAACCTCTGCTGCGTCCCACACCAAGTCTACCCATCTAGCCCGCTGTGAGTCAAGCCTTCTTGTACCAGCCGGATTTGGAGCGAACACAATCTTTACCATCCGGCAATCTTGCAACATGCCATCCCAAACGTATTGTTCCAACTTTTGCCACCGTCAGAATACTTGGTTCGCCATAGAATTGAGCGAGCTCGTGATTCATTCTTCGCCAAACAAAAGCGTTCCCAAAAATAAGTAAAAACGGATTGTGGATTAGTTCACGTTTTCAGAATTTTTACCTTAAAACGTAGTCTAGTTCCTGATTACGTGATTCAGTTCATGGTGTTTTTGTTTCTTCTCGAATTTATGACTGCAGTTGCAAACGTGCATGGCATTTACAAAACAACTACTATCGCTGTCATTGTTTGACTGTTAACAATAGAGATACTATGATAGGGGACGTATGGCTAACTTTGATTTTGACAAAACCTCAGAAACTATAAGGATTTTTTGTATAAAATTGCTAACTAAGTTCAAGACACTGCAGCACGTGTTTCATACACTCTTGTTCGGGTTCTTGCTGGTTTTGCAAAAAGTTTTTTTTTTTTCTGAAGCTCATTTTCAGAATTGGATTTTTCGACAATCTTCGTTTTATTCCAAAAAGATCTAATTAATCTACAAATCGCGTTGAATGAAGTTTCATATTGCAACTTGTTGCATAAATAACAAATTTCGAGTCCGCAAACCGTTTCGAAAGTACAGAACATTACCCGTTCCTGATTTACCGTGGCTTCTTTCTTCCTTCGAAAAGTAGCACTCCAACAAGGGAATGATTTATTTCCTTACTAACCGGCCAACATGAATCAGCTGTCACATCGTATGTAATGCATATCGCGAACGGTAGCATCGCTAAAAACGGTTTAATTTTTCTTCCACCACCCGCGGACTACTCGTCTACCTATACAGTGCACTGGAGGAGGGTGGAGGGGAGTGAACCCTGTCCTGGCTGACCGGCATCGACGACGCCAAAAGTGGACGTGACTCGGAAACAAGAAAAGTGACTTTAAATCGAAACGAGACCTCTTACGGTCACTGGATTTTACTGCTTTTCGCTCGCGACGCAATCAGATACAATTATTTGTTTCTTATTTTGTGTGCATCGGGAGGACTGCCTATTATTTTATCACATGCTGTTTGAAAATTTTCGAGTTTCATTATTCGGATTACATCGAATCGAGCGGGTTTAATACAGGAGGGCACTGATTTTTTTTGAATCTGCAGTGCATCAATCTGATAATAAACATGCTGATTAAAGGTAATACAACAACGCTTGCCGAGCGCATTTCGGTCTGATTGACCTTTTTCTCTGCTGCATCGCACAGTTGGGTTTCCACTGTACCCGTTTTGGAAGTGAAATTGAAACGGGATAATTTCTTCTGCTTCTGCAGTTGCCATACTTGGCGGAAAACGACTGGAAACCGATGTCAGTCAACATCCACAGCAGTATTATGTATTTTTAGATAGCGAATGAGGAAACTCGGAGAAGCAATCAGCCCAAAACACCTCAAGTTGAGCAGCGTTTTGAACCTTCACATCAGTGGATTTTCTGTGATTCGAGAAAAAAAGGTCCAGTGTGAAGTGTATGCAAAGCTTGTTTCGGTTTAGGTTATTGTGGTGGTATCTTTTATCATGGGAAGAAATGAATTCGGTTAAAAATATGGCAATTCCTTAAATGAAACTCATTTTGAAACCAATGTTCACGAACATCCTTTCTCTGCTCAGTCTGAACAAAAATAAGATCATGGAGTTGGCTGGGTTCGCTTCCTGATCTAGCGTAGATTTTTTTTTTAAGAAAATTTCTCGACTCCTTCAACATATTATATGAATGTACTTGCAGAAATGGCACTGAAAAGTTGCGTGGTCCTAGTGATTAGGAATAATTTCTAGTAGTGAACAGACGATTTGACGTTTGGGTTATGTCGTTTGACATAGAAAAGATCAAATTTCGTTGACATGTCAAACCGTAAAAACGAAACGTTAAATTATTGGTCCTTCACAAGTAAGTTAACCCAATTACGGTGACCATGATCACTCGTAAAATGCTGGATTCAATACGATTACTTACTTCAACAATCAAGCCAAGGCATCTGCTGTACCCTGAAGTTATCTCCATACTAAAGGGTGTCCACAGTTAAATTGCATCACTTTAGACTCCTCAAAAACAAGTCTCTCAACCGATTGTCATGAAATATTCAGGGAACAAAAAAACAATGTATAAACCACGCATAAAATTTTGTACAACGCTTTAACCGACACTTTTTTCCGCTTTCAACCATGATTTCAACATTTCCTGTTCTGTAGTTACAACTTTAGGATGCTCACGAAGTTCGTGCTTCATTACAGCCCAATATTTTTCAATTGGCCGCAACTCTGGAGAGTTTGGGGGATAAAGAGCCTTCGGCAGGAAATTGACACCATTGGTTTTGTACCACTCCAGAACATACTTGGAGTAGCGACAAGAGGCTAGGTCCGGCCAAAAAAATTGTAGGAACGTTATGTGTTTTAAGAAACGGAAGCAGTCGATTTTTCAGGCATTCAGTCGTGTATACTTGACTAAGGATTGTTTCGTTTACCACACGAACAAATCCCCTGCCAAATCATGAATTTATTGGGGAACTTTGCCACTTGCTGTTTCCTGAGAGACTCTGGAACATCGAACTTGTCTTTCGCAGTCACATATTGATTGCCGGGAATTTGTTTCAAGTCCGCTTTTACGCGTGTTTCATCGTCCATGATGCAGTAGTGTGGTTTCGTCAACATTTGTGTTTACTGCTTACGCGCACGTGTTTTAGCTGTCCTATTCTGGTTTTCATTCCGGCTTTCTGAACTTTGAATGAACGGAGCCCGGCTCGTTTCTTGGCTCTCTTCACGAAATTTTTGGTCGAGTGCAGCTTTCGCCCGATCTTAGCCCGCGACTGGTGTAATTATTGGTTCATTCGCCTCCTGCAGGTTCCATCTCCAATCTACACTCCACCGCAACACCTTCTCAACACCTACAAATACACCAAATACAACAAGGGCACGTTGGTCCTCTACGAGCAATGGCCATGGTTTGTGGCCGTAGAGGACAACCGGTATAATTAATGTCATGTAGATGGTCAACTTGGTAGTCTTTGTTCGATCTTAGCATTCTTTGGAGTCCAAAGTAGGCACGATTGTCAACCATAATGCGCCTTTACATCTCTCTAATGGTGTCATTATCGGCAGTCACCAATGAGCCCAGATACCCGAATTCCTGGTTGGAGGCAAACATTGTCTTCGTCGTAAGCCCCTTTCCCTCGTGTATTTTGTTTTAACGAATTAATGATTAGTCCAATCCTACTAGCTTCAGCCTAAAGTCTGATGTACGTTTCCGCCATCTGCTCAAGTTACGTACCACGATATCGACGTCGTCAGCGAGCCAAAAAATTGGACAGACTTCCTGAAGATCGTGCCACTCGTGTCTATCCCCGCTCTTGGAATCACACCCTCCAATGCAATGTTAAATACCAACAAAAGAATCCATCACCTTGCTGTAACCCTCTCCGGAATTCGAAGAGACTGGAGAGTGTCCCTGAGACTCGGACGACACACATCACTCGGTCCATCGTTGCTTTGATCAACCGCGTCAGTTTTTTCTGGAAATCCAGATTCGAACAGTATCACGACTTCGAAGTTGCGTGGTTGAAGCTCGGAGTAGATTATCATATCGCAGGAGAGCGGTAAGCAGAGCCATTTGCAGTTCCATAATCGGAGTTTTCAATCGGAGTCCTTATTTCGTCGCCTAGTTCTTGCCTCGATTGTTCCGGTCCGTATTTATTTCTGTATTATTTGCACCTTCTAATTTTTAAGAGCTGTTTGTTGGGCTTTTTCTTTCTTGGGGCGTAGATCCACTCCGTTCACTGAATTGAACTTTTGTAGTATACCTCTATTTACTATTACTATTCCCATCTTAAAGCTTGATCACTATTTGTCAAGTGAACAGCCTAAGACGCGTCTCCCAGTCAGGCAAAATCGAGTTTATAAAGCTCACCACCTTTCCAGGATCCGCAGTCAAAACTTCTACAGGTTGCATATAGCCACTGTACAGAAATTTAAGTCTGCTATTGTACAAAACATCAAAACTGCAGAGCAGAGGTTCCAAGGTTTCACGTTCCCTATTACAGAAACGACAGATATCATTCTGAACCTGTTCAATGTTTTTCAAATGATATCTACTCGGGAAATGCCCGTTCAATAGGCCAGCGTAGGTACAAAGAACACTCTTTGTTGAGCTTCAAAAGCTTTTTACTGGTTGTAACATTTGGAATTATAAACCTATTCGATTGAACACACTTTGTGATAACCAACCATTTGGTCATCACCCTTTGTTCTTTCTAAGATTACAGTTCCATTTTTATGGCACAGAATGATATACCGCAGAGTGGTTCTAGGCCAATAAACCTTCAATGCCACAGTGTCCCGGAACCCAAAATAAATTTACGAAGTTCTTTTGGCACATCTTTCGTAGTGAAAGAATGCATTCCCAGACAAGTTTGGATGTACATTTATAACTTACCTTACCTTACCAATCAGACTAAGGTCGGCGTGGCCTATGTTGTACACAGAAGTTGTCTCCATTCTATTCGATCCATTCTATTCGATCCTGTCACTCGCCAGCCTCGCTGTCTGCGGAGGGTCCGCAGGTCGCCTTCTACTTGATCGATCCACCTTGCTCGTTGCCCACCTCTTCTTCTTGTACCTGTAGGTTCGTTTTCGAGAACCATTTTAACAGGGCTGTCGTCCGACATTCTTACGACATGCGCAGCCCATCGTAGTCGACCGATTTTTGCGATGTGCACATTTTGCGATTTGCATTTATAACTACTCAATGCTTTGAATGACGCTTGGTTGTCTGTAAAAATACAAATATTAGTATGTCTATATTTCCTCTTCAGACAAACGTTCAGTAGTTTCCCATCGCCACTGAGATTTCTACCCCAGGGCCGAAGACTGCTCCCGTTTTCGTTCCAATTTTTGAGCTATCTGGGAAGATTTTATGGATCCATGACAAACAGTGGGACCTCCGACTTCCCAATCTATACGTGACATCTCATGGTTTTCCACAGGTTTCATCCAGTCTCCATTTGTTGGGCCTTTAAGATCCCCCTGTCTCGTTGGAGCACATTCTGCACAGCACTGTTTGGAATCAAACACTGGCACGATGACGATGATCAGCCGCTCCTAACAGGGCAAACAGACGTTGTTTTGAGCCGCAACTGACATGGAGCACGGACGCTCAGATAGACTGCACTCTTCGAAGAGAGTAGCCCATGTCAGTCTATGACCAAGATTACTCGATTAGTTCCTATGGTTACTCATACCCCAATCGGCTCCCGGTGGAACCAGGATAGATGTTACTGGACAAGAGGCTGGGGATCACAGTAAGATCTATGTTATACCTACAGGTACGCGATGTACCAATGATACGGATAGTGTAGTCCTTTACCAACCAAAACAGTGGCAATAGTGATATCCGCTTACTGTACGATTAATCGAACTAAACGATCAATAGAGAAAATAATCGATTGATTTTCGAGCGATTAGCCCGTCGGCCGATTACCAGGCAAAACAGTAGGCTCAGGTTATATCTGGACGAGTCAATTTGTGTTTCTAATTTCGTAAACGTTGTAAATATATTGTACAAACCGATCTACTGCCATCGGTCAACTGACACGGTTTCATCAATGGTGGCCGCGTGTGTTAAAATGTGCTATGGCCTCTAGCTTCGATAGTCACAAAGCTGTATTCAAACATAGGTTGCGAGTAAAAAAAAGTCGACTTCCTTAGTTTGACAGCTGGCCCTGCATTCCGGAAGCATGTGGAGACCGTAAGTGCAAGCAAGTGTAAACTCGATTGATGATTAACATAGTTTAAGACTCTCAGAAAAATTCCCTGAATAAATAAAAAAAAAATTCGAAACCGAAATTTTTGGATTTTTAAAAATACTGACATTGCTCAATCGGGCAAACTCTATCACGCATACGGTATATGTTGTTTTCAGAGACCAAGTAATGGCGCTATGGCTATAAGCCAGATAGCACTAGCCCTAGTACATATGTCTACACCGTTTGAAGACAATAAAGATCACTTAACATTCTGAGACTAGATGCTCGCAAACAGAGCATCCTATTCAGCTCCATCCTTCAACGATCTAATTTCACTTTTCTTTTTATATTGATACTTCTTTAGATGCATTACAAAATGACAGCAAAAATTTTACCCCATTGTATGTTTTACCCATTCCAGAGCCCAAGTGATCTCATGTCAACAGACATCTACAAATTGAAGGACCGTCCACCCAGGTGCCCATCTTTATCAGGAAAATCTGAATCGCACTACGCTAGCATACCGCACGCTTCATTCGGCGTCGGTATGAAGCCTTCCCAGCGGTCGGGGCTCAACAGCAGTAGTGAAATTTCATCCAGTGCCTGTCCAACACCTCCACAGAATCGAAGACGCCTCTTCAGTCCCAAAAACCTGCGAAGCCCGTTCGGTTACCGCAGGAGCAATACTGCAGCCGACAACTCAACGCTGTCTGGTAAGTTCACCAATAACACATTCTCCCCTTGACCGTCAAAGGCTAAATACTTGAGGCCAATTAAGAGATCAAGCCGCTTAATTGCTCTTGATATTTTAATATCCGCTCCGTTCTGCAATAACCGATTCCATTGATTATTCGCCAACCAATCAACGCAGAGATGATGCGGTATGAGAATATGTCTGTAGATTCCTTCCCTTTCATATACCCTATAATTATCGAGGATTTACGATAACATCACGGCATCGGGTTCCATTTTCATCGCATATATTAGGGCTTTTCGAGAAAATTCATCATCACCATCGTTCACAAAAAACACTAACGCCTGCTCTTTGAACTATCCTAAATCATAAAAATTCACTCTGGAAACAGGTTTAGCGTCTCTATTGAATCCGGCCACATATCATCGGGCCGCAACGGCAGGAACCAGCAATTTAGGCTCATCGGCGTCGTCACCAGCAGCAACGACTTCCCAAACAACGGTCAACAAGAGACAACGGAACGCTAATGATAGCCATAAATTTCACCGTCTGAGCTTGGGCAAAGCGTCCATGGTTTTTGGCAAAATCAAATCCCTCTGGTCAGCGCAAGCGTCGACGGTCAACGCCGGACTGAATCAATTAGCAGGCACGGGTTGTTCCGAATTCTGATTGCTGTTTTTTTGTTGTTGTTGACTGCTCTTTTTTTTGTGTGGATTACATGATTTTTATTTACTGTTTCGTTGAGTGGGTTTTCGCTTTCGTGTTTGATATTTTGTCTGTGATGTGCACTTCCCATTTTGTGTTTGTCATTTTCGAGCTAACTAATTGAGGGCTGTCCTTGAGTGTGTATGGTTATAGTATTTATTCAGAGTGGAAAAAAAACTCATAATAAGGATGTAAACGTGTAGGTGTAGTTATAGAGTGGATCAATCAGACGTGACCTCTTTCGAATCGCATAATGGGCACACATTCTCATTTTTTACGATGTGCATTTTGAAATTTCAAAATCCAAAGTGAAGTGACACTAATGTAATGATTTACAGAAATTATACTCAACCCTGCATGCCACGCTGACTAAGCCTCAAATTTAAAATGATACATTTCATACTTGATCGTCTCTTCACTCCAAACGAAAGATGACCATTTTCTTATTACTTCTTTTCTGAGTCAGACATCTAAGTTGGATTTTGAGTATATTGCATGCATTGTTTTAAAATCTTTGAATCTTTGGCAAAAACGAAATGCCCTATACATACGGGTTTAAAATGTTTTTAGATTTCCTTCTACCCCGCCTAAGACGTGTCCTCAATCTTAATTCCAGTATACTTTGCATAGCTTTTAATAATAAGTATTATAAGGACTTCTTGCTATCTCCAGCGATGCATTTTTTTCTGCGCAATTTTTCGATTCAAAAACAATCAATATTACTTTGATCGAATACGTTTATTATCGGAGTTGGAACCATTGGGTAACCCATTACAAAACCAAATATCTAAGCGGTGCGAACCTCAAGCTGAGGTAGGCTTGAAAAACAAACGAACGATCAGATGTTCGCAAGAAATCGGGTAGACCCAATCTAGTCGCCCGATCCAGCCTAAAACTTGATAAAACACGTAATGCACCCTTTGCCATTTCCTGCAGATCGTACCGAGATGCAGCTCAGTAATCCCAGACGGGTCGGTTTCAAAATATTCTTCTTCCAGTCTTGCTTTACTCATATCTGTAGCGCTTATTTTGTGATGAGCCAGCGCTGCAGCATCCAATAAAATACCATAAATTGACTGCTCAGATCGGCAGACGATGATCGAGACGACGCTCTGTGGATCGAAGGCACGAAATGCTGACGATCGATGCACCATGATCACACATTGCTGTTCTTCTTGTAAGTCGGCGCGAATCGAACGTTGAAAGTGTGCAGCCGCCAGAAACGAATGGGTCTGAGTTTGCTAAAATTTTAACTGCTCCGTGACTTCTCCTCAGAAAGGGTGAATCATGCTGAAATAAATTTGTAGCAAACGAAACGGTGTAAAACAGAAAGGTAATCAAATTGATTTAAGAATTCTAAAGTTTTTCGAGGCAGAAAATTGGTAATAATTTACTCTTTTTAATGTAACGCTGACTGGCCGATTTTTTTATGCTGCGGTCATGAGAACAAAAGCAATCCCCAGTTGAAACCTGAGTACCCACTCGCCATGCGGTGGCACGGCTCTCCAGCTCCAAATACAAAGCACTAAAATCAGATACCAAAACATTAATTACGCAACAATGCGCGGTCAATTTTTTTGTCTTGGAGAACAAAACATTTATCAACGAGGAAAATTAAAAGCCAAATTAAGTAACCGTTCTAAAAATAAATTACATTTTTCATTGCTGGTTTATTTATTTTGGCATGCAGCTCACCGTTCCTTCTTTCACCGACCTTTATTCTACGTTACAGAAGCGGGCTGTTCATTCTCCCGAAGAGGTCAAAACTAAATAATGTATTGCATTTTTAATAGCTTTTGTAGATGTTGTTTTTCTAAAACTTAATTTAATTTGCACGGTGGATAACACCAATAGCAACGATCATTAGGAAACTAGGATTTTGAAATTGGCTCACCGCGTTGAAACCCCATTGGATCCAAGAACAACATTTGTCGTTTTCGGTTTCAAACCTGGGTCAGGTGTGACTCTGACTCACAATTACCGAACGAAAACGAATCCAAAGTTGAGTCGGTATGATGGGATTAGTGCAAAACATAAACATAAACAAACATAAACATTTTCTTTTGACAGTTCCTGTTTTGGTGTATTGGTGAATCTAGATTAGACCTCCAAAAAAGTTGAGAGCGAACCTCATCGATGTTGGATCGGATTCAGAGCGGATTCAGATCCGATCCGAATAATTAAAAAAAAAAACGCGTTGACAGCTGTTAGGGCGGACCTGAGCGAATCCAGTTCCGAACTGGCAATAACCGAAAACGACAATAGAGTATCCTAATATGTCGCTTTGCGCCACTAGAATCTTTGTTTTTGTTTTGATTAGTCGTATTATTTTGTTATAATATATGAGCAGTTATTCGTTGGAAATTATGTTTTGTACAAACTCAGAGTTTTATTTACAGAAATCTGTAAAGTTTTACCGAATTCTCAACAGCTTTTAACGGATTTAAGCGATTTAACGGATTTCGGTAAAATTTTACCGAAATCCGGTACATTTTTTACAGATAGCTGTAAAATTTCACCGAAATCCGATAAATACGATTACCTAATGTTCAGTTGTTGAGAGTTCGGTAAAAAATTACAGATTTCTGTAAAATAATCTAAGTGTGTAAGGAGATTCATTTAGGTTGGGACCGATGCGCCGGAATTTCCTGAGCATGCATTTTTTTTGTCATGCCCATTCAGCTCCGGCTTACACAACATTTTTTTTATACTGAAGTCAGTAATAGTTTTACTGACTTTCAAACAGCTGAGTGTCCCGTAAGCAACTCAGTAAATGTATTATTACTGAACGATCTTCAAACTAGTGATTAACTCTGAACTATCAAAAATTATTGAACAACTCAGTAAGCAATACAGAAGTTCAGACAAATTTTATGAAAAATGTTCGAATAATATTTTATCCTATGAAATTTTTTCGAAAAATTGAGTTTTATAATTCAAATACAGGGTAGGGAACGGCTGAACTAGGGGTGACTGTTTTCATCAGTTGTTTGGAAATAGGTCTAAAGCTCCTGCAGTTTTCAAATTAATTCCCTTTAAATGATATGAACATAAGCTCTATCAATCATGCTAATGATTCGATGTATAAATCATGATTGATTATAAATTCATTACTGTCATTTTGAAGATTTAAAATACATCGTCTAGAAAACCATCCTACCTGCTTAGGAAGTTCGCTCAAATTTTGCGTTTGTGTTTTTGCATTTGTTCACAAGCAAAAGAGGGAATGTCTACATCAGCTCCTTCTCACATCTAGGCTTGTTGCCAGAATGTGATGTAGAACATTGAGTTAAATTTTATTTCATATTTAGATGATCTGAAATCACTATTTATTTTATGCTTCTTCCAGTCATTTGAGGTGGATCTACGCTTATGATTATATTGTCTATAATCTGGCCCTATTGTATGGAATGAAAACATATGTTTCGGAGCTGTCCAATAATACTTAACGGTAAATCATGCTTCGCTGTTGAGCGGCAGCTATGGCATCACTGTTAGTTTTGAGGGAGCCCATGTTCACTCTCTTCTATGGCAACCATGCACCCAAAAAAATATCCACATAATCAGTGGAAAATATCCACTACAAATTCACTTAACTAAAATGTGATTCAGGAAGTGGAAAATGCTTTGCAAAATCAAGTGAACCTTATGTGTCCAGTAAAATGTATATGAAAAGTCTAGTAGAATTTCTTTTTCTATGAAATATTCATGTTAAAGTCACTTATTTTAGTTTTGGAAAATATCTACATGTAATTCCAGTAGTAGCTAAGTGAAATAGTTTTTCAGTGTGGATATAGCACACCGGCATTGTAACGTGAAGCCTGCTTTCTCTCACATTTGGTTCGACACATTTTTTTTCTTTAGGGCTTAACTGACAAACGTAAACAATGGCTTCTTCTGTAAATTTCTCGTGGCACAAAAGCTAGCCAATTCTATCGGATCGGAGAACTCTTCCTCTTCCATCGTGGATTGATTAGGCCAGTTTTGAATAACGAGAACTTCGCGAAAAGAGCCATTGTTTACATTTGTCAGTTAGGCCCTAATGAAACATCTTTGTCGATTTGTTTTTAAACGAAGCATCCCGTGTGTCGTCACAGTCACTATGTCTAACATTTCCGTGAGAGTAAATGAAATAAGAAATACACATTGCCAATCGAAAGATCAATGACAAACTAAAAGTTTGGTCGCGTACGTCTGTCTCATAAGCTGCTAGTAGACGAGTTTGTGATCATAGCAATCGACATGTTTTGGTTGATTGTTTTGTAGAGTGGATGGGTAAAACGAAGGAGCGGGTTGAGGAAATTGACGTTACGTTAACACACATGCACAGAATCGCATTTATACAATATTGTTAGTTTATGTACCGACTGCGGAGCTGAAGAAAACATTATCATGATCGGAAAACAATCCGCATGCTCTCAATAAGTCCCTGCAATTGGGAACTTTACTCCATGGCTATGGAACTTTCTGAGTCTAATGCTCGTTTCAGAAAGTATGTTTCGATAGATCAGAAGTATGCAGAAGGACTAACGCCTAAATATTGGCAGTTCTAATTATAGATTACATACAGCTTCATCAAATGACCCAGGTGCTGAATAAACTGCTTAAGACCCGTCCCGTACCCAATACCTGCCGCGGTAATGAAAATAATGATTCCATTTCCATTACAACATTTCTACAATTTACATTACAACTGAGGGTCGTCCCCTTTTGTAAAATTTGTTTTGCCTTTTGCCTTCGTGTTACCGCCTTCGTTTCATGCAATGGCACCCAACGCCATTATATAAAAAGAACCCGGCATGGCTAGTAGCCATCAGTGACACATCCTTACAAGGAAAGGTTAAGGGGAAGGCAAAGTCCCGCTCGAACCGCGCCGGATTGCATTACCAGTCGGTTGCATTCACCGTCTGCTCCGGAAGGGCAACTATGTCGAGTGCGTTGGTGCTGGTGCCACCTTCTACCTCGCTACGGTAATGGAATACCTCGTCGCTGAAGTCCTCAAGTTGGCAGGAAACGATGCCCGTGACAACAATAAGTCCAGAATCATCCAACGTCACCAGCTGGCTAACCTCAACGACGTGGAGTGTTATTTGAAGCAGTGAATAAACTTATCTCCTGTGTGACCATTGCACAGGGTGGTGTCCTTTAAGGCCTTCATGATGCCCTATTAGACAGAAAAGAAAGCCTCAAGTTCAATTGTGAACAATGTGAACAACTAAAATCCGTCCTTTTCCGGACTACCAAATCAATTTGCCTACACACTTTGAAATGATGAATTTTACACAGTCGAAGAACGTAGAGCAAGATTTCGTGTAAAATTATGTCTCCTTAAACTGACACATACGCAATTCAACTAAAGATGTATTTGATTGAATTTATTTTCTCATCTTTTTCAACGCATTCTTATGTGCCAAAGGACGCTTGCATGTGTCGGTTTCAGAGGACAGAAGTTTACATGACATTTTGCTATCGTGTAACTGAAGAGTTTCTTTAGTTGAAATTGCTCTTGAGATTCTGATCTTGAAACAATAGTGATATCACGTGTACTCAAAAAGAAATTCATTTTAAAATAACGGAAAATAGACTAATAATCACTAAAATTGAAAGAAATCAATAGATGATATGATAAATATGGTATTTTTATAAAAATATATTTAATCAAAGTCATGCCCATTCAGCTCCGGCTTACACAACATTTTTTTTATACTGAAGTCAGTAATAGTTTTACTGACTTTCAAACAGCTGAGTGTCCCGTAAGCAACTCAGTAAATGTATTATTACTGAACGAGCTTCAAACTAGTGATTAACTCTAAACTGTCAAAAATTATTGAACAACTCAATAAGCAATACAGAAGTTCAGTAAAATTTTATTAAAATTTTTCGAATAATTTTTTATTTTATGAAATTGTTTCGAAAAATTGAGTTTTATAATTCAAATACAGGGTAGCGAACGGCTGAACTAGGGGTGACTGTTTTCATCAGTTGTTTGGAAATAGGTCTAAAGCTCCTGCAGTTTTCAAATTAATTCCCTTTAAATGATATGAACATAAGCTCTATCAATCATGCTAATGATTCGATGCATAAATCATGATTGATTATAAATTCATTACTGTCATTTTGAAGATTTAAAATACATCGTCTAGAAAACCATCCTACCTGCTTAGGAAGTTCGCTCAAATTTTGCGTTTGTGTTTTTGCATTTGTTCACAAGCAAACGAGGGAATGTCTACATCAGCTCCTTCTCACATGTAGGCTTGTTGCCAGAATGTGATGTAGAACATTGAGTTAAATTTTATTTCATATTTAGATGATCTGAAATCACTATTTATTTTATGCTTCTTCCAATCATTTGAGGTGGATCTACGCTTATGATTATATTGTCTATAATCTGGCCCTATTGTATGGAATGAAAACATATGTTTCGGAGCTGTCCAATAATACTTAACGGTAAATCATGCTTCGCTGTTGAGCGGCAGCTATGGCATCACTGTTAGTTTTGAGGGAGCCCATGTTCACTCTCTTCTATGGCAACCATGCACCCAAAAAAATATCCACATAATCAGTGGAAAATATCCACTACAAATTCACTTAACTAAAATGTGATTCAGGAAGTGGAAAATGCTTTGCAAAATCAAGTGAACCTTATGTGTCCAGTAAAATGTATATGAAAAGTCTAGTAGAATTTCTTTTTCTATGAAATATTCATGTTAAAGTCACTTATTTTAGTTTTGGAAAATATCTACATGTAATTCCAGTAGTAGCTAAGTGAAATATTTTTTCAGTGTGGATATAGCACACCGGCATTGTAACGTGAAGCCTGCTTTCTCTCACATTTGGTTCTACACATTTTTTTTTCTTTAGGGCTTAACTGACAAACGTAAACAATGGCTTCTTCTGTAAATTTCTCGTGGCACAAAAGCTAGCCAATTCTATCGGATCGGAGAACTCTTCCTCTTCCATCGTGGATTGATTAGGCCAGTTTTGAATAACGAGAACTTCGCGAAAAGAGCCATTGTTTACATTTGTCAGTTAGGCCCTAATGAAACATCTTTGTCGATTTGTTTTTAAACGAAGCATCCCGTGTGTCGTCACAGTCACTATGTCTAACATTTCCGTGAGAGTAAATGAAATAAGAAATACACATTGCCAATCGAAAGATCAATGACAAACTAAAAGTTTGGTCGCGTGCGTCTGTCTCATAACCTGCTAGTAGACGAGTTTGTGATCATAGCAATCGACATGTTTTGGTTGATTGTTTTGTAGAGTGGATGGGTAAAACGAAGGAGCGGGTTGAGGAAATTGACGTTACGTTAACACACATGCACAGAATCGCATTTATACAATATTGTTAGTTTATGTACCGACTGCGGAGCTGAAGAAAACATTATCATGATCGGAAAACAATCCGCATGCTCTCAATAAGTCCCTGCAATTGGGAACTTTACTCCATGGCTATGGAACTTTCTGAGTCTAATGCTCGTTTCAGAAAGTATGTTTCGATAGATCAGAAGTATGCAGAAGGACTAACGCCTAAATATTGGCAGTTCTAATTATAGATTACATACAGCTTCATCAAATGATCCAGGTGCTGAATAAACTGCTTAAGACCCGTCCCGTACCCAATACCTGCCGCGGTAATGAAAATAATGATTCCATTTCCATTACAACATTTCTACAATTTACATTACAACTGAGGGTCGTCCCCTTTTGTAAAATTTGTTTTGCCTTTTGCCTTCGTGTTACCGCCTTCGTTTCATGCAATGGCACCCAACGCCATTATATAAAAAGAACCCGGCATGGCTAGTAGCCATCAGTGACACATCCTTACAAGGAAAGGTTAAGGGGAAGGCAAAGTCCCGCTCGAACCGCGCCGGATTGCATTACCAGTCGGTTGCATTCACCGTCTGCTCCGGAAGGGCAACTATGTCGAGTGCGTTGGTGCTGGTGCCACCTTCTACCTCGCTACGGTAATGGAATACCTCGTCGCTGAAGTCCTCAAGTTGGCAGGAAACGATGCCCGTGACAACAATAAGTCCAGAATCATCCAACGTCACCAGCTGGCTAACCTCAACGACGTGGAGTGTTATTTGAAGCAGTGAATAAACTTATCTCCTGTGTGACCATTGCACAGGGTGGTGTCCTTTTAAGGCCTTCATGATGCCCTATTAGACAGAAAAGAAAGCCTAAGTTCAATTGTGAACAATGTGAACAACTAAAATCCGTCCTTTTCCGGACTACCAAATCAATTTGCCTACACACTTTGAAATGATGAATTTTACACAGTCGAAGAACGTAGAGCAAGATTTCGTGTAAAATTATGTCTCCTTAAACTGACACATACGCAATTCAACTAAAGATGTATTTGATTGAATTTATTTTCTCATCTTTTTCAACGCATTCTTATGTGCCAAAGGACGCTTGCATGTGTCGGTTTCAGAGGACAGAAGTTTACATGACATTTTGCTATCGTGTAACTGAAGAGTTTCTTTAGTTGAAATTGCTCTTGAGATTCTGATCTTGAAACAATAGTGATATCACGTGTACTCAAAAAGAAATTCATTTTAAAATAACGGAAAATAGACTAATAATCACTAAAATTGAAAGAAATCAATAGATGATATGATATATATGGTATTTTTATAAAAATATATTTAATCAAAGAATATTGCATTCTACTATCTAAATGGCTTAAACTTAGTCATAGCCCTACGTCATCACTTCGAACAACCCAATGGGGCTTGTAGTTTTTTTTTATTGAAACTTTTATATATTAAATAATGTAAATTCTTGCATATTGGTTTTTTTTGCACGGTTTTTTTCTACACGGTTTGTTTTCGGCGATAACGCCAGAACGGAACAACTTATCGACCTAATTCAAACCACATTTTACGTTTTTTTTTTTTTGAGGACCGTGCGTTTTGTAGTTGCTACTCCGTTATCAATCAGAACTAGTGTAATTGCACAGAGAACCACATAGATGGAGCTCGGAGGTGGCTTTACATCTTCAATGTACAAGTTCACTAGTTCATTCTATTTATAGATCAGTACCGGCGCCGGCCACGTCCTCGCGGTCTTTCGAGGAGGGGGGGGAGGATGATTAATTTGACAATCGTTGGATAGAGACCGTGTTTACCTCTGCGTCTCCACAATTGTCAAGGAAGGATAGATTTGTGTTAATGAGGCAGGTTATATCACTGTGGTAAGTGATGCGATCAATGGAAGCGCAGTAGACTGCTTTATATTTTAAATCAAGTGGTGATAGAAAGAGGCAAGTGACAAATAAGCAAGGAAGGGGACGGGCCTGGGATTGAACTCCCGACCATCTGCTCAGTAGGCAGAACGGGTAGCCACTGAGCTACCCATCCACGGTCATTCAAATCACATTTTACGTTTTGGGCAAAAAGTAATGAAATGGCAGTTTTTCAAAAAATTCACAATTTTCGGTGTAAATACTTAAAATTTCAAAAACTGTATTTTGACCATTACATGGAAAGGTAACGCATCCAAACAAAATCGGAGCAATATAAAGTGTTTGAGCATGTGAATTTATCAACTCTATTTAGTCTTTTTTACACGGTTCGAAACTAAAAGTGGAACGTATCCCCCGTGCAAAAAAAAACCTTTGTGTATTTATATTGAACTGCATTCAATCCTTGTTAAGTTCTGAGTAATACCTTAGACTAACTCTAAGACCAGTAGGTTCCGAACAAATACGATTTTTTTTCTTGGCTCATTCAGTACTAGCACATCGGTCCCAAGGTTGGTCACAAGCTTAATAATATGCCCCTAATAATAAACTCACACGAACACACTCTCAAATATTCTTTCAAAATAACACAGCAAATCAAAGCAAATACGCAAATATGTACAGCATATTGCAGTGCTACTCCAAAACTATCCAGTTTGAGTCATTTGCAAGTTATAGACTAGGTGTCCTAGTTCGGTTTCCTGGCCGATATCCGATGTTTAGTATGGTTTCGTATTTAGCTTAAAAAAATTAGCATGAACAGGATTAAAGATCAGACTGATTAAGGCTAGCCGGGTACAGTACAGCATGAAAGTATTCGGTGCTTCACCGGACTCGTTCACAACAACTGAAGAATTTCGGCATATGGACTCTCTTGTTCCATTTTCAACAATACGCGAGAATGCAGAAAGGTCATCTGCTTTCCTGACGACATGAACATTAGCGGAAGAAAACGGCAGGCGTTTGCTGAGAAGGTGTATACAATGTGCAATAAATGTTTACTGACTTAAGGAACGTAGTGTTCACCTTGATGCGTGACAACCAGATGAGCATGTTTTGAATAATCTTACTTTATAAGGATGGCATTTCGTTTATAATTAATCAGCTCATTTATGTTTGACTTGAAAACCAATATTGGAATGCTTTATTCCCTGCATGTTGATTTTTGAACAATTTCGCTCTATTGTTTCTTTCACCATACTTACATCACAAACTATTGCTTCATTACAGACGATGAAGGTGGCAACGTAAAACCAATGCTACTTAATGGAAAATCTAAATCATCGCAGGATGAGCTGCAAGTTCGGCTCGGTTTCTTCCTGGAAAACAACCCTCGCCGGAATATGCGCGTACCAATACAATCCTGTAGTTCGCTGACCTCAACCAACACCAGTCCGGTTTCGACCCTTACCGGGTCTTCCGAAGCCGACGTCTCCCGTACTCTACAACTACAAGAACCAAATCACTACAATACCGGCTGTGATTCCATAGGATCAATGATGTCCGTGTCGATATCGGAGCAAAGCAATGCATCCTCGAGTCCAATGAGTCGGAGGCACTCGGTTACTAGTAAGTATATTTAAAGATTTCCAATTAGACCAATTTCAACAAATGACATGTGATATTTCTAGCATCACAAGGTGGTAATGTAGACGACCTAGCATTGTTTAAAACCAGGAAAACTACCGTCAGAAGGTCGGCACGATCGGGTCAAATCAAGGGCCCGATCGATCCGAAAATCCGGTTTGCACAGTACCGTCAACACCAACAACTTACGTTGAAACCGTTGTTCTTCGAGGTACCCACACAGGAACCAGACCCATTGTTTGTTGGACGTCATTGGTTAGTGAGAGAACTAGCCAACGCTGTCCAGTCTACCGATTCACCAGGAATACTATTGAGCGGAAACTTGGGAACTGGGAAAACAGCTCTTCTTCTGCAATTGGTAGAATACTCATGTTTTGGACGTCGTAAGGAAATGCCTATCCAGGAGAACGATGGAATCTACTGCCAAATCAACGTTGCACATGATCGATTGCGTAATCTTGCTTCACACGTGGTAGCATACCACTTCTGCCAAGCGGACAATAATTCAACCTGCCTTATTCCGGATTTCATTCATTCACTAGCTGCTCAACTTTGCCAAGCGCCACAACTAGCTGCCTACCATGAATTCCTACTTGGCGAACAGGCTCTTCAGAATGTTCTTAGTGTAAAAGAATGTATTGCTGATCCTGAACGAGCAATGATCATGGGTATACTGGAACCATTATCCGCACTGCGGAGGGTAGGAAAGATACCTCCTAAGAACTGTGTTATTCTGATAGACGCATTGTGTGAAGCAGAATATCACAGGCCAGATCACGGCGACACAATTGCATCATTTCTACAGAAAATGGCAGAACATTTCCCATCGTGGTTGAAGGTGATTGCGACTATTCGGACGCAGATGTTGGAATTCACGAAGGGATTACCATACACAAAGATGAGTCTCGACAGTTGGAACAGCAATGAGGCGCTGCAGAAGGATGTCCTTGAATATATAACATTCCGGATCAATCAAAGTTCCAGCATTCAGCACAACATTGCAGGAGGCAAGGAAATCGTCAACACCAGCCTGCATTTCAAATTTGCTCAACATTTGCTAAGTCTTACGAAAGGTTCATTCCTCTATGCAAAGCTGTCGTTAGATTTGATCGAACGTGGCAGCCTGGTTATCAAATCGAGCAGCTTCAAGGTGCTTCCAGTTTCTTTGGCTCAAATATTTTTACTTAACTTTAATCTACGGTTCCCGACAACGACGGCATATGACAAGATCTCCAGTATTTTGAGCGTCTGTTTAGCTGCTCTCTATCCGTTGTCATTGACCGAATTGTTTTACTCGGTCAACGCCTTGATAGTAGAAGGCGAAGGTGGAGAGCATATCGATTGGGACGAATTTCTGTGCAGGTTTAAAACATTGACGGGATTCCTTATCAAGCGAATAGACAATACGTACATGTTTTTCCATCCTTCGTTCAGGGAATGGTTGATAAGACGAGACGATGGTGAAAGCACAAAGTTCATTTGTGATCTCAGAAACGGTCATGCCGGTATATCTTTGCGTTTATCTCGTCTGCAAGCTCCATTGGATCCGGAGCAGGCTCTAGAGCTAGGTCACCATGTTCTGAAAGCACACCTATACCGCGCAGCGCCTCAGCATCAATCACCGAGGGATTTGCAAGCATATTGGATTGCTTCCGTGACGATGTGCGTTTCATCTGCGTTGTGTACCCTACGAAATGTGTACAGTCCCAATATCAAAGTATCTAGATTGCTTCTTCTAGCAGGTGCTTCGCCGGATCATATTACTAGCTTTTTAGGCAACGCTACCGTCCTATGTATAGCTGCCCATGAAGGAATAGTGCCAATGGTTAGCCTCTTATTGGAATTTGGAGCCAACGTTGAGAAAACTAACAGCCAAGGTTGCACTCCACTGATCTTAGCCTCAGCGAAGGGACACTGCGATGTTGTTCGACAGCTTGTTGCCGCTGGTAGCGCTCTTGGACAGACAGATACGTCCCAAAGATGTGCATTGGTTCACGCTGCTATCACTGGGAAGCTGAAGGTTGTTAAATATCTCGTGGCATGTGATTGGAACCCCAGAGCAAAAAGTACCGACGTAACATTGGAACAGGCAGCTCAACAAGCACTAATAGCTGCGTCAGGCCATGGAAATACAGATATTGTAGAGGATTTCTTGGATATGGGTGAAGTGCACGTTAACCGGTTGGATATCATAACCGGCGAAACGGCGTTAACAACAGCGTGCGCAAATGGACATACGGAAACTGTGACAATACTGCTCAGTCGAGGAGCTTCGACTGATGTCAGAAACCGAAAAGAGCAATCGCCCCTTTTAATCGCAGTTAAGGAAGGTCACTGGGCAATTGTCGAGAGATTATTACAAAATCAAACTGACGTCGAGCAGACAGACATCAATGGTAAAACTGCACTGATGGTTGCAGCTGAAGAGGGACACGTTGGAATAATTGAATTACTTCTGAACAGGGGTATGTAGGTTATCAACAGGGCTTGCATTCATTGAATTCTAATGGATCTTTTCACACTTTCAGGAGCATTTCTCAGTACGTTAGATAAGGATGGCCTCAGTGCACTCAGCTGGGCTTGCCTTCGAGGAAAACAACAGGCTGCCAAATGCTTATTGGAAAGAAACGCAGACAAACAGCATGCAGACAATACCGGTAGAACCCCATTGGATTTGGCTGCATATCAAGGGTCGGCGGCATTGGTTCAAATGTTACTAGATCATGGAGCACAGATCGAACATGTTGACATTAATGGAATGAGACCATTGGATCGGGCTATTGCTTGTCGTAATGTTCAGGTAGTACAAGTTTTCTTGAAGCGAGGAGCTAAACTAGGACCAGCTACATGGGCCATGGCTAATGGGAAGCCCGAGATAATGTAAGTTAATCTTATTCCCTGCTGTTGTTCAGACGTTTTTAAGTATTACTTACTTTCAGGCTTATATTATTGAACAAACTTCTAGAAGACGGGAATACCTTGTATCGCAAAAACCGCCTGCAAGAAGCATCTCATCGATACCAATATGCTTTGAAGAAAATCCCTTCGGTTTCAAAAGCTTCCAACACCAACACAACTAGTGAGAATGGCTTGGAACAATCACCCCTTTATACAACCGATACTAACAACAACTCTGCCAATAATGCAACCTTCCAACAATTAAAATTCAATTTTTTGCTCAATTTATCCCGCTGCAAGAGGAAAATGAATGTAAGAGTGTTTTTCTTATTCTTAGGTCTAGAGTCCCCCAATTGATTCGTATGTGCTTCTTTTCTTTTCAGGAGGTTGCAGAAGCAATAGAGCTAGCAACACAAGCAATTGAAATCAAACCAAACGCCTACGATGGATACTACGCACGCTCAAAGGCGCGGATGGAGTACGCAAACTATGCAGAAGCTCTAAAAGACGCCGGCATAGCCCTGACAAAGGCACATTCAACCTCGTTGGAAATACGCGATACCCTCACCCGACTGCATAGTGACTTGCAGAAACGGCATGCGCAGGCCACGGCGGAAGCAGGCAGTTCGACATTGTTAAGTGGAGTCGGCGAGAGCAGCACCAGATCTAGTTCCGTGCACAGCAGCCGATCAATTGCCGAGTGCATGGATATCATTACAGATTTGTAATATATAAATATAACTCGATACTTAAAGCAAAATTTTAGTTAAGTTTAGTTTATACTATAACGAGAAAAAAACGTAAAATCGAAAAAAGACTAATGCAAATCATCATTCGCAATGCAATAAAACCCTTAGTGTGTTAGCTTTCCTTAGGGTAATGTTTTGAATTTAGTTTTCATTTTCAACATTTCTACTTAAAAGCACTAAAAGTGCACAATACTATTGTAACGTATAATTCCTTTGACAAATGTTGTGCAACTGATTCAATCTAGCTTAAAAGGATTACCCTTAACTTAACAAAGCGATTGTTGTTCTAAATTATTTATGAAAGATCCAGGAAGTTTAACTTGAAGCATTTTTAGAATGTGTTCTCAAATCTTTTAGCCATACATGCAATGTAGGTATTGTACATAACTTGATGGAATGTTGAAAGAAGACATTTATTGCATACATTTCAGATTATTTATCTTGCAAGATTTAGGGCATAGAAAAAAAAGGTTTATGTGGTTTCAAGAATTCTTAGTATAGAATTAAATTATTTTGAGTGTATATAAATCAACATTTCATCATTTCTGTACCCAATTATATCGAGAATAAATTAATGTAAATTTTGGAGAAAAATAGTCCTTTTACTGTTCATATTCACATACCGGTCCCTCGGCAATTCAGAGATAGTAGAGGAAGGTTATTGGTCGGTTTAAAAAAAATAGAGTTGGTCATATCAAGGATGCAGCTGCGAGGTTCACATAGGACCGCGTTGCTGTATACAGGGCTGGTAGCGGATTTATGGATAAATAATAGTGACTTTAGTGACTAAAATAATAAAAATAGTGACCAAATAGTGACCAAATAGTGACCAAATAGTGACTAAAAAGTGATTTCCAAAGTTTTTGTTGTTGTTAAGAAGCCTGTAATCAAGCGACTTTTTTTCTCCACGGCTTCCTGCATTTGATCCGCAGCTCGTTTTTGAGAAGACGGGTCTATATGCACGGGTGAAACACCTTCCAGTATGGCTTGTGCTAGAATTACATTTGACATATCTTGCTTCTGAATTCCTGTTTTGAGCCGTAGCCATGTGAAGCTGTTTTCACAACCTTCATCACCTGAGGGTATTTAGGTTCACGTACAGCGGTTTTCTAAGTAAAGAACTGGTTCCAGTACTCCTCAATTCTGTACTCTGTACTCAAGGTCAGCACTTCGCATTTCAATAAGTTCCATGCGTCAATAAGACAACCATATTTTCACAACATACTTGGAGCTTTCAATGGCATTGGCGTTCACGAGTTCTGCAAACCAGACTTTTGGCGTAGGACTACGTCTTTGTTTTCTATACTGGGTACAATTTAAAAAAAAATCGTTCTAACCGTCACGAAAAGTGGTCAAGTTTTTAGCAGGAATATCTCAGTCATGTCTCGAATGGTTTTCGAAATGTTTACACCAATCGGTTGGAAGTATGTCTACGCATCTATTTCAATAGAGAACATTGTTGATTTTGGACCACATACTATTGAAAAATTCATAAATGTTAAGCCTTACCTTAAATAGTATATTAAAAATCAGCCCCAAGGGGCCATATATGACCCAATAGGATAATGGCTGTATAAAATTACACAGACTGAATAAAAGTGTAGACTGCCTTCGGAAAATTTGTTTTCCATCATTTTTCTATGTGGAAAATATAAAAAATGAGTTTAAGACATAATTGACGACCTGACATCCTGAATATGAAGAAGTTTAGGAAGAAAATATAAATGCCTTATAAATAGGATGAAGCGTTGTTTGAGAATATTGTACATACGCAAACGTATAAGTCAATACACGTTGATAAACGTAAAATATTTTTGTATCTCTATGAGAGGTTCTAGGTCATCCAAAATATACTTAAGTTCAAAAATTTAGATCTACAGTTGTAACAGTAGCTTTTAGGGCTATGTTAGGTTACGATATATAATCAAACATATTGAATGAACCTTTTGGAAGGTAAACAGTCATTATTTGAAAACTTTATGATGTTCTAGGTCATTCAAACTGGCCTTGAGTTCAAAACATAAGATCTACAGAAGAATAGTGTGGAAGGTCAAAATACATTATGCGACAATCTTGGGATATTCTAGGTACTTCAAACTGTCCTTAAGTTCATAACAAACAAGTTCATCAACAAACTGTCCTGGAGTTCAAAACTTGAAATCTACGATAGTAACAGTGGTTTTTTAGTCCACACAAAGTTACGTCACGTATTCAAGTATATTCAGCGAATATTTCCGAACGTGAAAATACACAAGAAGATAATCTTGGGATGGTCTAGGTCATCCAAACTGTCGTGGCATTCAGAACATAAGATTTACAGTTGTAACAGTAAATTTTAGGCAATACAAAGTTACAATCAATATTCAATTCAAACATATTCAATTAACATTCTTAAATTCAAAGAACATTATAAAGCTAATATGACATGTTCTAAGTCATACAATCTATCCTTGAGATCAGAACATAGGACTTACGGTTGTCAAAAAGCTTTGCTGGGCCATACAAAGCTACGATGTGTATTGAAACATATTCATTAAATATTTTGCAAGAACAACAGACATTATGAGATAATCTTCGAATTTTTAGGTTATCTATACTGCCGTTCTACGCATAACTGTCCCATGTTGCAAACGATGAAATGGAGAAAACAGCGATTTAAGTTTTGAATTATTATTGTTTATAGCTGATTATCTTCGTGGCAAATAACCAAATTTATACTTGGCATTTGTAGATGCTGGTGATTTTCGATGGAATATGTGATTTTATTAAAATTAAGATTATTTTTGTATGTAAAATATTCAGTGGGACTGACATGCGTAGAATCTTACCATGCAGCAGAAAATTCTAGGCATATCAGTCCCACTGCGTCATGCATAATTTTCACGTTACTACTAGCGAATTCTTTTTTTACCTAGGATGGGTCTAGTTCCAACCTGCAGATACAATCTTCAAATGAAAACTTACACACTGACGTTCAATACACAACAAGCCAACCCGATTCAGGTAGGAATTGAATCAAAAAACGAAAATGGTGTACGATGATCGTGTTTTTTGGCATTTGTAAACAAAATTTCGGCACGGTTTGTTTATTACTAAGGTGTACATGGATCGTTGGTGATTCAGTTTAAATTTTCAAGGAGATCGTGATATTATTTGGAATCAGATATGAATGGGCTAGCTTTCTTGCAAGCATCCTATGTAAGTGACGACACCGATGATGAAACAGAAGGTTATGTTTTTCGCGGATTTGATCTGGCCGATACCTCTGGAATGCAATTTAAAGGAAACGAAGAACAATTTAAGCGTTTTTATAACCAGTGTAATTCGACAATTTCATTTCCTGGAAATTTAACGGAGTCAATTGAAGAAAAATTTTGTGTTAATTTTATGAATCGCAAAAAAACTAAAAAAGAAATTTTGCGGGAACTTAATGCTAAGAGGCGCATGTTAGCACACGAAGCTATACTACAAAACTGTAATTGCCGGAAAAAGTGCATCAACCTTTTGTCTCGAGATGACAGAGTAAGCATCAACGAATCGTTTTGGAACAACAGTGAAGAAAATCGAACTAAATTTATGCAAAAGTACGCACATCCCGCTATTGCTACTAATCGACGTCGTCGTCGTACTCCCGCAAACGAATTGCGTAAGAAACAATCGTATAAATGCACTCTTCCTTCGGCAAGTGAAGACCCGATTGCAGTTTGTCGAAAGTTTTTTTTAAACACACTAGGGTATGACGAACACTGCGGGTATGTAAATTAAACTTTATTTTGTTGATTGACAATTGTTAAGTTATCGTTGAGTAAACATTTTGTTTCATTTACAGTAATATTATCTACCGGTGTATCAATAGAGCAAAAAAGGAAGGACATTACCGTTCAAAACGTGGAAAGTATGCCAGGAGTTCAGATGTGCGTGAGTCAATTAAAAATCATATACTGACTTACGGGCCAACCACCTCACATTATCGTCGGGAACATGCTCCTAATCAAAGATATTTGCCATGAGATCTATCGCAAAAAGCTATGCACTGCCATAATAACAATACACATGCCAAACAAGTTAGCTATCCGATATGAACATATCATTCGTTAAGTTGGGTCACGAACAGTGTGAAGTTTGTGTTAGCATGGAGCAGCACATACATGTGACCAAAAGTTCCGGATGTACTGATAAATGTACTATATGTTGCAACTACAATTAGCATCTCGAACATGACAGGCAGGCACGGATTGAATATCGTAAGAATGGAGATTCAGTTACTGCAAGTCACTCGGTAATGGCAGGTGATCTTCAAAAGGTAGTTACTAATATCAACATTTTCCTTAACTCACATGTTAAATGTTATGTATTTTGCAGGTAATTCAATTGCCTCGTTTGGAAGGGCTCAAAACAATAGTGTTTTCCCAGCGAATTTTGGCTTTTAACCAAACATTCGCACCGGTCGGAGCATATGCAAAAAGTTTCCAGTTGCTGCTTGCCTTTGGCCAGAATCAGTTAGCGGTCGTTCTAGTTTTGAAATTGCTAGTTGCTTCCATAAGATCATCCTAAAATATAGGCATATCAGGAGGATAACTTTTTGGCTCGATAACTGTTCAGCACAGAATAAGAACTGGAACTTTTTCTTGCATCTAGTTCTTCTTATTAACAAGATGGATGGTAACATGATGGAAATTGAACTGAATTATTTCGAATCTGGGCATATATTTATGGCAGCTGATAGCTTTCATGCCGCTGTGGAAGGTTCAATGCGTCATAACCTTGTTGTAGACTATGAAGACTTCAAACACGCCGTAGGGAAAGCGAAAAACAGGTCGATGTTGTGGATATGGAGGTTAAAGATTTTTTCAAGACGGAATTTACTGTAACTCAATATACGCTGAATCAAATTCGCCCTCGACCATATATTGAGCACATTCGTATGATACAGATATCTAAAGGGCGATACGAAATTGGTTTCTCGGATTCCGTGGGCACTCAGCTGAACTACTGCAACCTGTTATCTAACAAGCAAAAAAAACTGATAGATGGAGATAACTTTGTATTGAACGATTACTTAAAGTGGCAGAGAGCTCCTCGAGGGATCCAGGAACAACGTAAGAAATCGTTGTTGTCCGCGATAATTCCTGTTGTTGATGAAATCAAGATGCCTTTCTTCACAAATTTGCCGACGATGAAAGAAAGTGTTCCATAGAAGCTTTGCATCATTTTTTATGTTCTACCATGATTCTGATTATTTTTTATCTCTGTGCATACTTTTACAGAACTAAAAATAAAATGATAATAAGATGATTTTTGACTCTATAAAAATACTTCCCAAATTTTTAAAATATATGACAAAATAATTCAGCCCTAAGCATCAATAAGAATCTAAGTGTTAAACGTAAATGGTGACTTCTTGTGCAAATTTCTTGTATTCCAATTAATTTCATTGTATGTTCAATGCAAATGGTGGATTATATGAAACAATTCAATGTTAACGTTTGTAATTAAAGGTCTTTGTATACATTTGCATCTAAGCCCCTTATGCATGCTAAGTGTCGATTTGTTCCTTCAAAGAATGTGGTAAACTTAAATCATTATTTTTTTGATGGACAAGTGGGACTGTAATGCGTAGAATTTCAACATGGGACAATCCAACTTGGTATTTTTTTGTTAATAACTCAGAACAAGCAATATATTTTTCTTTTTGTATACGATAATTTATTCAAAAAACTAAACATATACAGGCAAAACTGAAATCTGACCAAAAGTAACATGGGACAGTTATGCGTAGAACGGCAGTATACTTCCCTAAAATTCAAAAGTTAAAATCTACAGTTTTTTGGACTAAACAAAGTAACAATATGTATTTGACCAAATTAGGTGAGTCTCTTGGAGTCTCAGTTGACCAACTGATAAAATAAAATATGTTGGGATCTTGAGTTGAGAGTTTAAGATCTATAGTCGTAAAATTAGCTTTATAATCTATGAAAGGTTACGATCTGCATTCAAACACATTCAGTGAAGCTTCTGTAAGCTCACTAGTCATCATAAGATTATCTCGGGATATTCAGGTTCATTAAAACTGACATTGAGTTTAGAACTTAAGATATGTTGGGTTATACAAAGCTACGCCATTCATTGAATATGTTTGAATGTACTGTTTCAACTGTAGATCTTAAGTTAAGAACTCCTGGGCAGTTTGGACGACCCAGCACATCCTTAAAAAACATTTCCTACTTTTTTCAATCATTTCTATGTTATTGAGCACCAAGTTAGTCAGAATTCATCAAATTGCTTGAATAAATTAGGCCTGAAAGGGTTAATTCAAAGCACGTTGCATTGTACCATCTTAATGGTTTACATTTAGTATCGTAATCCTACGTCATTTTTTTATAGATCAAATTCTTCTTAACAAGTTTTACAATGTTGCCAAAAAGTATTCGGATTAACAGCAGTCAGCAAAGTCAGAATAATCTTAAATAATTGATGAATTACGATTTTTTAAATCTACTGTATCATAAACTAAGAATATTGGTCTCTGAGATTTCCTAGAAAAAATATAAAATTTCAATGTACGAGTTTAAATGAAACTTTGAAATTATAACGCTATTAAAAACTGGTCGAATAGCATCCCGATTTCACCTATGATCACATTCAGTTCTCTTGACTGTCGGGATACGAACAATCAAATCTAGATTCAGAATTACTAAGTGAGTAACCACTAATAAGTCCTTTACAATTCGTTCCCATCTCGACTATTTGAATACCAAAAGAGTATTCCGCATTTGAAGAAAACTGAATCTAACAAAATATTTTTGAAAAAAGTGATGTAAATCAAAAATGACTTGATTCTTTTCTGTAGTATCAATGGACATTTTTTTTGGATATTTAAACCGGTTTAACTGTTTTACTCATATCCCGTTTGATTCGTCATGGGGTTCACTAAGTTTATATGTAAAGAAATATGAAAAAAAAAAATACTAAAAATAATGAAAGATTATGTAATATGGGACCACGTGCATCGCATTCAAGCTAATCTAGAGAGCTGTGACCGATCAGCGCTCTGCATTTGACAAATCCAATTGAGGTAGAGGTGGAACAGCGTTCGCCAGGGCATCTAGATTTTTTGTCGTATATTTTTAGACTTTTTATAGTGTGGCCAGATCGGTTAATTTGGTTGACTATTGTACAATAAGGTACAAGCGATTTTTTTATTTTAAACTTTTTCAATTGGCGGTGCAAAAATAGTGACTTTAGTGACCATTTTCCGAAAAATAGTGACTTTAGTGACTTTTGGATGCAAATAGGGATTTTTTAGTGACTAGACTCAAAATAGTGACCAAGTCACTAAAAAGTGACCTGCTACCAGCCCTGTAGTATATTAATAATGGTTTCATCTTATTTATTCATATCATAATAGATATTGGTTTATATTAAAATGTTTTTATTATTTTGACTTCACCCGTCGCTTTTCATGATTTTAACCTCATACATTCGTGCCCGTTTCCTATCTGGGCTATGCTATTCAACACTAGTATATAGCACGCTTGATGGACCGATATGATTTCATATTTTGTTAAGATCATCAAAAACAGATCATTCTAGGTCTTCCTGGTGCCTCAAACAGTCCAAAAGTTACTGATTTCGATAATATAGAATTGGTTGTTTAGGTTAAATTAAGAAAATTTCAATTAAACACAAACTCTTTTATTGTTAAATTTAATTGGTTTTCCTGAAAAGGACGGCAGTTAACACACGTTGAAATTTAATTTGAACCATTCTGTGCTACATTCAATCCTTATAATAGTTTATTAAACAATTTTCCTGCTGCCACAACCCGATGGTTTAAAAAAAAATTATGAAATAGATTTATATCGCTCAGAATTTCATTGTTTGCAATCAATATGAAACTAGCGATTAGAAATGGCTTACTGTTGGTAGAACCCCTCGGTCCGAAGCACACCTTGCAACCTGCATCTTGCAATGAATTCTTGAGGTTTTCGGTAATAAAATCTTTGTTTAGGTTTTGAATCACTGTTATTTTGACCGATTTTTGGTAATTCGTGAGCGAAAAACAATATCAATGTGGCGGAAGGGCAGAGTCCTGCCGAGCCACCATCTGCGAGCTAGTTTTGAACACTGATATTATTTCGGTTTCTCTCGGGTGCTTTATACTTACGTAGACAGCATTGCATAGAATGAAGAGGGGCACGAAAATGCAGTACGATGCAAATTTCCTAAGAGCGGACGGGCCTCAGTTATATAATAAGACACCGGCAACAAAGCCAAATAATTTTGCAGCTGAGGGGTGTGGCTATGGCTGTATTTAACATGGAATGAAACCTAATCACATAAAAAGTAGATATTTTGAATCATTTGTTACCCGTTTTTGAAGACCCGGAAAGGGAAAACATTTTCAACTTGTTCATACAGAAATTTGTATGGGAGCAAATTTTGGAGGAAAGAATCGATCGCTGCAAGGGAATGATTAATAATGATGCATACTTCTATTCATTTACATTTTAGACTACTGTGATGAATAACAGCTTCAATCACGGATTGCTTGCACTCCTTCACACCTCCTCAACCAGCAATGGTTGAAGTCTCATCTGGATTCGGAAAGTTTCCAGCTTCACTCTCGACAACGGTTTGATCAAGGCATCACCGATCAACCGCGTGTCGATGTGCTTGGTCCGTCGACTTCCTCCTTCAGCTCGCAGCATTGCTCTGGTTGTCTTCTCGTACTACGATTGGTCCGGTAGGCATCTCACCAACGTCCTTCATCAATTTCAACTTCATATTCCGCTTCGGTTGAAGAAAGGTTAACGCACTGCTGTTTCCGATCAGCCCACGAAATCGGTCCAGGGATCCGAGATGGCCTTGCGTCTGCTTGTTCGTACCATGCAGCAATCATACGTATATACTAGGATTCATCCAGCGGAAATCGTCCATCCGGTTCTCGTCGGATCCGAATTCCGAGATAGTTGCTAACGTCTCCTAGACAAGTTATCTTGAAGAGGACTTTCAAAATAGCCTAAATCCTGTTGTACTCTACGTACAATAGTATGCACGGCTTTCGACCACTGTTAGTCCTCACAAATAGGCAAGGATATGCTTCCGATATTATGTACCCTAGACATGGTAAAATTTCGGTGATCCTATGGTTCCATACTCGTCTTGCTTCTCCGTATAGACTTTTCCTCAGTAGGCACATGTCGTCCTTTGCACCGGTCTCGAAACCAATCGGCTGCCTTATGTAGATCGTCTCGACTAGGTCTCCATATAAGTACGCAGACTTAACGTCCACATGCTTCACTAACAGCTTTCGCCTGGCGGCAATCGACAACATTGTGCGAAAGGTAGTTTGCTTCGCAACGGGAGCGAAGACTTCGTCGTAATCGGTTCCGTATCTCTGGCTGAATCCTTGAACGACCAGCTTGGCCTTGTCGGGTGACTTCACCATTACCGTCCAGCTTTCTCTTAAACACCCATTGAAGCCTACGGGTTTGCGATCGTTGGGCTAAGGAACAATTTTCCAAGTCGCATTCTCGCACAAGGATTGGATCTCTTCTTCCATAGCACGCTTCCACATGCTACTTCGAACGATCGGGGCTCCAGGTACTCCTGAACAGTCAAACCGCCCATGTCTGTCTGATTCTGCTCGATAATATCGATGTCATTCGGGTCATCTTCTTCATTGTTGGAAGTGGTGGTCTCGTAACCGTAGAAATTTGCCTCGCTTGTCTCGTCCATCTTGGTGATTGCTGACATCAGTCGGTACATCGCCATCATCGCTGTTTGGTCCCTCGGCCCGAACGCCCTCGTTGTCTCCATCGGGTGCTGTGAAAACGGGAACGCCATCAGCACGATTCGTTGGAAAAACGTCAGAAAATGTATATGAAACGATACTTCCCTGCGAAGGTTCGGTTTCCCGAACCTTCCGATGTGTCAGAGAGCGGTAGTCTCTACTCGTGACCAACTTGTATGTTCCAGGATCGATGAAGCGGTAGGCCTTATGCAGGGATTGTCGAAAAACACAGAGTAGTGTAAAATAAGCAAGTGCTTCACCCAATTTCAAGTGTGCGTATCCTGTTTCAGAAAAGCGCACAAAACTTTCACGTCTCTTTGAAATTTAATAGCAGCGCGGCTGCACTCAAAGAGATTTGAGTCGCACCTTATCCCTGGCCTTATGGTGCAGGGAATAGCAGCATTGTTTAAAACACCCGACCGTTCTGCACGAGAGCCGAACCTTACTGCAAACACATCACCAAGTGGCTGTGCCACTTTAGTTTCGTGCTCATAGATGAACCCGAGACGCAATGGACGCGACACGAGTTTACACGCTCGTGTATTGCTTTTGACACCGTGTTTGATTTTTGAAAAATTACACGAGCCGAGTAGTTACGATCAGAAGAAAGCTCTCAACATCCACCCAGTATGACACTGATTGCCACGGATAGAGCAATGCTTGTCGGATGATTCTAAAAAAATGATAATTTGACTTCTTGGTTTGTTTTTGTGGCTGTAGGGTGACGAGCGCATACGTTGATTGAGTTGAACAAGCTTGACATGGTTAGAATTAAAATAAATAAACCACGCGTGTTTTCCGCAATCGGATACAATTGGAAACACTCAGCTGTGGTGTTTGCCGAAACATCAATCACTGTGTCCGAAGTCAAACCACGAGCACTGACACTGGTGTTGTACCCGCTGCGTTGCGTGTCAGTTTGGAAGCACGAAGTCAAAGTGGCGAATATAATGCACCCTCGTTGCAGCAGAAACGTCCAGAAAGCCCTTCGGTTTGCAGATCCCGAATGACACCTGGCTCATGATGCCACAGAATGCGGAGCCATGTGTGTAAGCAGTCAGGATTATGTTTGATCTCACTCACCCGTAGCGCAACCTCAACTGTCCGCAACTTGTACAGTCCGTCTGACGTGGTTGTGTCTCCATTTACTTTGTCGTCCTAGAAAAAGCGGCACCCTTCCGCATCGAACACAAGCTTGAAACCTTTGGCAGCCACCGAAATAAGGTTGGTCTCAAACTGTGGGACATACATTACCGAGAGGAGAACAGAGTGGCGTTCACCCTCTGGCGACTCCCATATCAGCCGTCACGAGCCAACTCCTTCCGTGGTTGTCTTCTTGCCATCCACTAGGTAGACGTCCTGCTTCACGCTCTCGTCCAAAATACTAAAGCAGTTTGCGTCTACGCACATATGTGGCGTCGCGCCGGAGTCCACGATCCACGCTTTACGCGCACCAGTGATGTCCATATCCTCAGTATGATAACAAGAGATTTTAATTGTTCCACACGCTCTTCCTACCTCTCTTTATTATTTTCTCCCTCGTGCTTGCTACATACGCATGTGAGAGGAAAAACACAAAACTCGATCGCTCTAGAGTGAAAATAGGAGCTCTCAAATTCACAGAAGCGAATGCAGATCAATTACCTAAGGCGTGCGTCCCAGTGAGCTCACTAGCGTGACTCTTCTGCTAACCCACAGCAGTGATTGTAAATTCGCTTTGAAGCTACATAACAAAGAAAGAAAGGAGAATGTTTCTTTCCACTTGCTTTTTTCGGACATTTTCTACAACTCCGATGACGTTTTCACTATCAATCGACCAGCGAATCACAGAAAGAGCACTGACGCCTTCTCGCACAGGTGTACGCAGCAGCGATCGCAGGCGAGAGCACGTGGGCGAAGACAGATGAGAGCACGTGAGTGTGGTAGTTTAAAAGAGAGTGATTCACTCACTCCAAGCCATCCCATCACAGGCGCACACTTTAACACTGTCTATTTACCACCGAGTAATAGATCACTTGGCTTTATCTGCGGTGAGTTATGGTTGTATCCTCTGTGAATGTACAAATCTCATGCGCTGGCGTAACGTTGGTAGCGCATCTCCTTCTGGCCACTCGATTTCGCATCAACGGTGCGCTTTTCCATCAATGCCCGGCACTGCTTCTGTTTGTGACCGGGTTTTTGGCAATTGTGGCATCACCATTTTCTTCGGCTTCTCGCCGTCAACCTTCAGCACGGATTCGCTGCTTCTGATGCTTCTCCGTTTGGACACCTCATCCGTTAGCTTCCGTTTGTCGTAGATCTGCTTCAGCAGAGAAACCTTCGACGTCAGCGTTGCCTTCTCGTAGTTGTTCCGGAGAGTGTCCCAGGTTTCCTTTACCGTCTTGGAGGCCTTAATCAGGTTCAGCTGGTTATCCTCCAGAAGTAGCCAAATCGTGGCTCGGGCCTTCTGGGCTCCGGTGGTCCAAGCTTCAATTTCCACCACAGTAGTACCCATGGTCGCCGCAGCTCCCGTCGTAGCACCCGCCGCCAGTTTGAATCCGATCACTAACAACCACAGGTCGTCACGAACCGGCAGGAACTCGACCTTCGTCTTCCAGGTTCTATAGTTGCTTCCAGCTCCGTAACTCCAAGTCGTTCCATTCTAGAAGGGTTGAAATGTTTTTCTTCGGAGTGAAAAAAATCTTGACTCCAACTGTTGATCGGTTGCGATGGTTACAGCCCTGGCCCCATAACCTTTTGGAGGGAAGCGAAGATCGAACCGATCGCTTTAAGTGAATGATTACTTAAGTTCTATATTTCTATTCATTTACATTTTAGACTACTGTGATGAATAACAGCTTCAATCACGAGTTGCTTGTACTCCTTCAGCAAAAATAGAAGATACAGTAGAACAACAAAAGTAGTAAGTAAAAACTTGGCCTAACAGCACTTAATTGAAATTTGCTTGCTCGATTTTCACACACTCCGTTTTTAAGTCCTGCGTAATCTGACGCACCAGAAGCTGGAAAGGAAGTTCAGTCAATTTCTGGTAGCGACGAATATCTCGAAAAGTCACCGTTCCCGGCCGATAGCGATGAGACTTCTTGACGCCACCGGTCAAACCTACGAGCCACTTTTCGTCATTTCAAAATATGGTTGTCCTTTCGGTATGAAATATCTTAACACTTCAAAATACGCAAATCAACTGATGCCCAATGGACAAAACAGAACAAACAGACAAATAGTTTTTACTGCATTTACAAAATCTTAAGAATTCTTAAGATGCTGGGAACATCGACCGTTCCCATCAGAATCCGAATCGAAAATGATGGTTGGTCGGTCGTCACCACATGTTTGCTGGCACGGTAACTGTAACCAATCAGAGTGTAGCGCGAATATTATGTCATTTCCGACCAATAGCTTTGTGCGTTTAGACATTTTTCTCTTTTAAGTATTTTTTGATTAGTTTTAACAAATGTAATGAATTAAGTTAGCAAGGGGGGTGTAGCTTATCTAAACTTCCAATCCTCCTCTAAGCATATTGCTATGAGGTACCGGGTGGTTTTCCACCGATTGCCTGTCGATCAGCCAATTTTGGAAGACGTCTGCATTGAGTTGTCTAAAATTATAATATTCCGCCCACTATATCAAAAAACATTGCGATTGGTTGAGCGGATAAGAGAATGAAATCATTGGGAATAGGACCAAGTATCCCCCGGGTGTTGCTAAAACGATAGGCTTGGAAATCAATAGAAGCATAAAGTTGCCAAAAGACACAATTGGCTTCGATTGACTCTAATTTTAGCAAATCCTTCAATCTTACCTTCAATGTATGAGCACAAATTGCTCTCTTTAGAGGGTTCAACTTGCTAGTACAATGTAGTTGAACAAATTGAAAGTTAAGAAAAGTTATGTTTTTGTTTGAAAATGCAAAATATTGAAAATATATTTAGATATATCAGCTATTAATGGTATGACCGGCCACCAATCCGAGGAGTAGTCCGGCTTGTTTAGTCTCTATTTGCAGGATTACCACTTGAAAGGGTAATGCCGTCGCCCAGGAAAAATATTCACTGGAAAAAATATCACCTGTGCAACCGAGGGAACCAGGAAAGGAATCACCAACCAACGGGACATGAAAGCATCCGATACCGACTTTGAAAGCATTTGGATGTAATGAAATGTTGGGTTTGGGTGTATAAGGGAAGGGCTGTACAGAGCTCTTCAAAAGCAAAAAACACCGAGACGACACAGAGCAATAAGTTAAGAACGGTAACCCTAACCAATTTTACTTTCAGACAAATTTTTCTAACACAAGGTAAGAAATCATATGACCACTACAAAATATACTAAATATCCATGACCTAATATATAACGGGGAAAGGGAGTGGCCATCAGGACACCCAAGTGAAACGATTTGTATAGGGAACAAGGAATTGCCTCCTCCCTATTGTTAACATTTCGTGGAACGAGGGCGGGCCAACCCCATTTATTAGGTATATTCTATCAATCGAGGGCTCGATTCTAGTGCTGTGGAGGTGAACTTGCTTTTGGGAGGATATTCTCTTCCCTATGTTTGCGGCTTTCGCGTAAGTGTCTCTGCTTACGGGCTCGTCCAAAAGTTTATGGCCCTTCATTCATGGGCTTAATTGATCACCAACAACAATAGAATCCTGATCAAATCGTTTTTCATATTATTCCACTGCTATGGAAAGTTTCCTTACTACAATAGATGGTAGTATTTCATCATCGTCACATCATCATGTATACCTATCCCTGTGGATACGTATAGGTGATGTTGCCTATCGATCCATGGCATGATTAGCATAATCAGTGGTTTTTAAAGCTTGATCAAGTCTAACAGCGAGGAGAGCCCATTGCTGTCGGACTTAGTTTCCGTGCTACAATGGGTGGTAGTACATATCGTACATCATACACCATACAACATCACATCATCATCAAATGAATTAAGTTAGCAACACGGATTAAGCGTAGATGTTCTACTTTTGGAATGAAATACTTATCGTAAAAGTTTTATGGGTCAGAGAAGAAATATTGTTCAAAAACTCCACTTGATTCGTTACACAGTCGATTTCAGACATTTTAGAACGGCGCCCCCATTAAGCGTATCACGTCTGGGTGTGGTAGTGTGTCTGCTGGGCATGTAGTAGTGCGTTTTTGACGAAAAAATAAAAAAAACAGATGTCTCAAAAAATCTTGCCTGCCACGGGCCTCAATGAAAACTTCTACGTTATCTGTGAAAAAATAAACTCGTTTTACAAGACGATAGACACGATAGTGTTCGTTCGTTAAACGTCACTGAGCTTAATAGAGGAATAAAAAAAAGAGCAATGTAGGTCCTACGTCAAATATGCTGAATGGCACAGCCTACTCCATCTATTTTTCATTTATATTAGCAAGCCGAAAATAATCTCAGTAGAACAAGTGGCGCTATACTTATGCATACATGTTGTTTACTTCCTAAGGATGTGATATGGACTACCAAGTTCAAATATATTAATGTGGCTTTTTTAATTGTTTATTCAATGAATTTTCCAACCATTTCATATTGTTACATTAAAGTCACAATATTTACATTTTTCGGAAAAAAAATTCAACTAAGTTACCTTTAGAGATGATAGTTTTGGATGATATTCGTCAAAATGGCACACAGTACGTCTCAAGACAGATGTTGTACATCAGTTGTATGCATAAGGTAAATGCAATCCAATTTCTGAAATCAAAGACGAAATTTAATTAACAACACTGATACAATCAATATGGTACATAGTTTGTAAGGGAAAAGCGTCAGTTCTAAATTAAATGCGTAGGTATTTTAGGAACAAGTTTTCTTCATGTTTCTATCATAGCGAGCTGAGTATGAATCATCACGGATTTAAAGTAGTTTCTGATGAATAGAAAAAAAAGTTGTTCTTACCTCGTTTTTTAGAGAATTATCCTTCCTATTTTCTTCTACAGGGCTGGTAGCAATTCATGATATTGAAAACAATGATTTCATTGACTAGATTAGAAAAAAAACTGTGACCAAATAGTGACCAATAGTTTTAGAAAGTGACGAAATAGAAAATGATTGTGCTTCACACCCTCAATATTTTCGGTCATGAATAGTTATTTACAGCCGAATTTAGCTTTTGCAAGACATTAACATTGACTTTTCTTAAAACATTTAGCAAGACTGAAGAACATGTGTATTTTGCTTTACCGAGATTTCCCGATCAGTTGTTTTGAAAGCTCTTAAAGATTTCACGCACATAAACTACGGATTTTAACAGATTCCCATTGGTAAACACATCCTATCAAACTGTTATTATGATTTTAATAAAAACGAGAAAAAGCTACCTAACATATAGGGACTTTATAGTGACCAGCGTGAAGAAAGGGTCCAAGCCACTAAACATTGATTCGCTACCAGCCCTGCTTCTTCGTAGACCTCGCCATTTACGATCCTAGAAAAGTAAATAGAACGCAATTGATTAGGGGTTGTTCAACTATTTAGGCGTTGAGGGATGTACAAACATGTTGTATCAGTCGCCAATATAATCTTTAAACGAAATCGAAACATCCTGCTTCTGTAAAACACAGAAACGTTGGTTGTCATATGATTTTGTTTCAGTCTCGTCATCGGTATCATCATTTTGTTTTGCGGTTTTCTTCAACAACATGCTTAAAATTTCTACTATGGAAATGCTCCTATATTAATCTCACCACGTCGCAATTAATACTTCAACAAATCAAAGGATTGAAGCGTTATTGTTTTGGTTTGTTATTTGCAAACATTATTACGAAAAGAAACCAATTCTCCTCGCCAATCTATTGAATCAGCGAAGGATGAATATGGGCACAATGAGATTAATAAGGGAAAAATTGCCCTAAAGCTATGTCCATTTAGAATCCGGAATAATAAAATCATCTGTATCTCGGTAACGGATTGACGCACAAATAAGTTTAATACATCAAAACAAAGGTAATTCACTGTTCTTTAAGGAAAAAAAATCAATACAAATCATTTCTCTTCGATTCTAATAAAAATTCCCTTGGCACATTTGTTCCACATCTGAGTCGCGTCCCGAGCCGTTTTTCCACTTTTTTTAAGCTTCCGCTTCATTATTGCCCAAAATCTCTCGATGGGCCGGAACTGCGGCCGTTGGGTGGATTTATGTTTTTATCGATGAAATTTATGTTATTATCGCGGTACCACTGAATGACTTCCCGGCTGAAGTGTCAACTCGCTAAATTTAGCCAAAACTTCACGGGACCTTGATGGGCTTTAATGAAAGGTTGTACGCGGTTTTTGAAGCATTCTTCCTTGTACAGCTTCGAGTCCATCGTCTTATTCGTAACGAACACTTTGGTCTTTGCTCCGCAGCTGCATATCCCTTGCCAAATCATCAGTTTTTTGGCAAATTTGTTCATAAAAGAACATCGCAGGAACATCTCCTCGTGCCGTCGCCATGTAGAATTTTTGGCCAGGAAGCTGTCCGAAATCCATTTTGACATAGGTTTCATCGTCGATGAGCAGGCATCCTTGGTACTTCGTCAAAACCTGCTGGTACAATTTCCGAGCTCGAGTTTTGGTGACGAAACTTTGCTTCAACGTTCTGTTTGGGTGCTTGCTGGCTCGATAAGAACGATATCCTGTTCGAATTCTTTGAACGGTACTGCGAGCAGCAGCGTATTTTTGAGCGATTTCATTATCTGATAGTTCAGGGTTTGCTCTGACGGTTCTCAACATCTTTTGGTTCAGCTTGTGGTCATATGTTCCACTGCGACGCTTACCTTGAGGTACTCGATCCACGCACTTTCGGTCCCTGAACCGTTTGAGCACATACTCGGTTGATTGGCGATTTTCAACGTTTTTTACGATTTTCATTGCGGACCACGTTGGATTATCAACGTGGGGTTGAAGATTTATTTCGCTCCTTTCGGCTTCCATCAGGAATAAGTTTTGACTCACTGCACGAAACACCGTGAAATTTATACCACAGAAAGTGGGCGCCTAGGTTAACAAACCGCTGTAAAAGAATTCTTGCAGCGGTCACTTTCCCTGCCGCTGCAACACAATAAGTGATTCCGGATTCTAACTGGTCAGAACTTTATTTTCAGAGAAATTTGAACATCATGAGTTCAATATTTAAAAAAATCATTACCTTTAAATTAGGACCAAGCCGCATCTCCCTGTTGCGCCAGTTCTAGTTGATCTGAAAGAAGTAGAACAAGTCTTAATTGTAGCATAGGTCGTTAGAATAGCACTTTTGATGAGATCGAAAAAAAGTCAGTAGCTAAAATAATGCGTAGGTATTAGGAACAAGTTTTCTTCATGTTTCTATCATAGCGAGCTGAGTATGAATCATCACAAAAGTTGTTTAAAAAGAGCTTACTATACTGGTGAAGCTTTGGTTGTTTTTACCTTTGTTCTCAGTTTCCTCCCATCGTCATTACAGTAGTAAACAGCTCGGTTCCTGTGTAATAAAAAAGGAAGTTATTAAAGTTCGTTCTATCATTCCAAGTTTGAACAGTACAATAACAAAAAGAATCAGTTGCCAATATAATCTAGAGCAAAATCGAAACATCCTGCTTCCGTAAAACACAGAAACGATGGTTGTTGATTGACTTTACTTCAGTCTCGTCATCGGTATCATCATTTTTTGTAAATGCGGTAGTTTCGGGGACTATTTCTTAAATTGAGTGGGCTCATTTATATAAATTATAAACTTACCTTGATGCATCAAGTCATGCTCTTTTCATTTCGCTGGATCTGAAAAAAACGAGAAACAATCAATTGTAGCGAATCTCTTACAAGCCAACTGAATGGTAAAAGAACTAATTAACAAATCAGTAGCTAAAATAATGCGTAGGTATTAGGAACAAGTTTTCTTCATGTTTCTATCATAGCGAGCTGAGTATGAATCATCACGAAAACGGTTCAAAGATTTGTCTATCAGGATGCTTTGTGCGATCTTACCTTTTCACAATTTGAAAAACGGACCTCAGCTTCCTTGCTTGAATAGTGATATAATGCGTGCAGTGATGTGACCGGATTTAATCCTGTTTAAATGAAAGAAACCCATGATATTAGACAATGGTTCATTACTCAAGTATTGAGCATACAGCATAAACAAAAAGAATCAGTTGCCAATATAATCTTGAGCGAAATCGTAACATCCTGCTTCCGTAAAACACAGAAACGGTGGTTGCTAATTGATTTCACTTCAGTCTCGTCATCGGTATCATCATTTTTTGTTCATGCGGTAGTGTCGTAGAATAGCGATATTATTGATAAAAGTTATATAGTAGGAAATAAGATTTTACCTTAATACATCAAATCGTGCCGTTTCCATTTCGCTGGATCTGAAAAAAATAAAAAAAAAACAATTGTAGCGAATCATTTTTAAGCCTTCTGAATGGAAAAGAAACTGTAGTTAACAAATCAGTAGCTAAAATAATGCGTAGGTATTAGGAACAAGTTTTCTTCATGTTTCTATCATAGCGAGCTGAGTATGAATCATCATGAAAGTAGTCTTAAAAATGTTAACTTTACAGGTGAAACTTTGGTAGTTCTTACCTTTGTTATGTGGAAGTTTACTCTCAGTTGCCTCCCATCGTCATTGCAGTAGTAAACAGCTCGGATCCTGTGTAATCAAAAGAAAGGAAGTTATTAAAGTTTGTTCTATAATTCCCGGTTTGAACAATGCAATAACAAAAAGAATCAGTTGCCAATATAATCTAGAGCAAAATCGAAACATCCTGCTTCCGTAAAACACAGAAACGATGGTTGTTGGTTGATTTTGCTTCAGTCTCGTCATCGGTATCATCATTTGTTGATGCGGTTAGAGAAAGTCCATTTAGTGCGTCGCGCTATTAAAGACGGGGGGGTTTGGAATTGTGACGATCCTCACAAACATTCTTTCATGATTATAAAAAATTGAAAATGGGGGGAGGAGTGGAGGAAAATTGGATTTTTTTTTTTTGTGTGTGACGACCTAAATGAACGTTTTCTTACTTATATGTATTCAGAATATCATTGGTATTGAAAATAGGCATTTACCTCAGTGAACTACGTTGTTACTCGTACAGAACGTTCAATTTCGAAGAATCTGAAAGCAATAAAACTTTAGTACCAGGTTCATTACATTTCTAATTAAAAGTCTACAGTAGTTTCTCGATTTGTCACGAAGATTATTGACTACTCTTGTCTAAATTATTGACACTCTTGTATAAATTTGTCATTCTGCTGGAGCATTTCTCATGCTGGAGATTGTCATGCATTTTCACATACTAATACATATTCAAAACGCCAGAAAGTAATACTGGGCTAGTTATGCTTTACTAGATGTAAAATTACTGGATGCTAAACATCCTGTTAGTTTTCCATTCCCTGCAGCAACAATTACGTCGTTGAATTCGATGATGATGAAGATGATCATGTTAGACTACCATCTATTGTAGTAAGGAAACTTTCCATAGCAGTGGAATATTCTGAAGAACGATTTGATCAGGGTTCTATTGTTGTTTGTGATTATCAAGCTCCTGTATGAAGGGCTAGAAAAGTTTGGGCGAGCCCGTAAGCAGAAGAACTTACGTGAAACCCGCGAATATAGGGAAAAGAATCTCCTCCCAAAAGCAAGTTCACCCTTATAGCACTAATATCGAGCCCTCGATTAGGTACTTTACTTAGTTCAATTCGAGAAGCCCAAAATCGCGGATGAGTTTTGAGGTTTGTATTGTCGAAAATCGCTGCTAGAATCATGGCCGAACTTTGTGATAGTTTCTAGCGGTAGTTTGTATGCGCTCTGTTTTCCAAAAAGGAGAGAGTTCCTCTCCCATGTGCGCATCAAAACAGGCCGCACACAATATATCGCTAGAACAACTATCACGAAGGCATCAGTGGTACATGAGCGCATACCAACGCGTTAATTTTGCCTGTTGAGGTGGTAGACTTGTCTGTGCCTCGACCTACCCCGACCTACCCCAAACTTTAACGTCTTGTATGCAGCTGCAATGCAAAAAGAATTCTTTTAATGTTCTAAACATGTGAAATATTTAAATTTTCTTAGATTTGTGCCTTCAAAAATTCCAAGCGGCGATGCAAACCGGTCATGCTCGGATTCTAACGACTCAAACCTGAAACAGAACCGTTCAAATACAGTAGCGCCAAAACCACACGCCAACACCAAACATAAGCAGCCATCTGAATGATCGAATGGATTATTCAATCGCAAGGGAGATAGCGACTGAGTTTTCAAAAAATAGAAATTTTAAAGACTAGATGCCCGAAAAGTGATCGAAAAGAGACCAGAAAGAAAACGAAAAATATACCAAACATGAACTTAATGTGGAGTATAAAAAATTCTTGCTTAAATAACCTGTTAGCCTGGGGCCTCCTTGCTCAGTCGGCAAGGCTGCTGCTACAAAGCAACACCATGCTGAAGATGGCTGGGTTCGATTGCCGGTTTTCCAAGCGGCAAGAGGAAGTCCTGTGCAAATTCGTTTGAAACCAACCAATTTGTAAGTTTTTCAACAGAGATCAACTATTCTAGACCTTCTGTGCTAGATTATGTTGCTTTTACGATTAGTTAACAAAATGTTCGGAATCTCTACGAGAAAAGAAGTTCGAAATGCTGTCACATGCTGTTTTACGTTTTAGCTATCAGAGGTGCAAATAAAAAACCGCCGTTTTACAATAGATAGCGACACTTCAGATTTTTTCTCAAGTACTTCTAAGCGCATCATTTTAGTGCGTTTGGACTTGGGATTTAAAAATATAAATCTTGATAAAAGTCATGCTCGTTCAGCTCGTTCTTGATAAAAGTCATGCTCGTTCAGCTCAAAAGCGTGGATTTACAGGTAACACAACATTATTGACTACCTATTTGTTCCATGTTTCTCTTAGTTCAAAGTCACTTAATAATATAAAAATATAACAAAATCATCACAAGAGATGATATTTAGATTTCGTCTAATGACATTCATGCTTACCGATTGATAATCAAAATAACAGTGACAGCAAATTTTTGACACGCACTTAGAGCCGACTTCATTCATTGCAGTAAACAAAATTAAGTTGGCATAGAAGTGACAGCGGTAACCATGAAAACCGAAAAAGTAAACGTCATCATTACACTGGGATAAAATCATTTTCCCTTCCATGGATATTTTATGAAAATCCAAGCCAAATTTCTGGCAAAGTTACCCACAAGTTAAGGGGTCTATGAAATTTTTCTTAGATTTCTAGAAGTATAGAAAAAACCCACCCAGAATTTTGGGCACATCCTAGAAAATTCAAAAGGAGACTTCCCAGAGCTTCAGGAAAATACTTTCTAGAAGTTCAGGAAAAGATTTCCTTAAAACAAAATTCCCTGACGGTCAGGTACAAACTTCTTAGAAGTATAGCAAGCGCTTCTTAGTAGTTCAAGTAGGATTATCCCAAAAAAAAACAGAACCAAACATCTCCGAATTGCTATATCATACTTCCCAGATATTCAGGGGGGAACTTCCCCGAAAATCAGGAGATGACTTTTCAAGAGGCAAGAGGACTTCTTAGTAGTTTGGAACTTTCCAGAGTTTCGGGAAATCTTTACAGAAATTTAAGATTTAAGATTTAAGATGGAACTTCCCTAAATTCCAGGAAAAAACTTCCCCGAAGTTATAGAAGAAACATACCAGGGAGGGCACTACAGGCATACCTCGATAGTACGTACATCACTTCTCTCACTTCAAATCGAAATTCCATAAAAACTATTGATTGTATCTAAAGTCTAATACAATCAAAAGAAAGGAAAAAAGTTTGCTCTTTCTTTGAGTTATAGTAGATTTCAGATACAACCAGTAGTTTTTTTGCAATTGAAATTTGAAGTGAGAAAGTAGATGTACGTACTATCGAGGTATACCTGAACCTATAATTTCTTTAAAAATAAGAAACAAACGTCCACAAAGCTCAAGACGAAACGTCCTAAAAGTTTGGAGAGAACTACTCTGAAGTTCAGGGATAGACTTCTCAGATGTACTAGCGAGCTTTTACGAGAGCATTTCAGAATTTCAGAAAGAGGCTTTCTTGAAGTTTAGGAAGAAACCTCCCCAATGAACAGAAAAAAAAACTTTTCAGAAGCATAGGAGGTGCTTCCTAGTAGTTTGAGCAAGAATTTCTCAGAAATTCGGGAACAACCTTCCCCGAAGTCAGGAGAAAATTTCCCAAAATTTCAGAAGTTCCGGATGAAGCTTCCAACAAATTTAAGGGAATTTTCCTAGCAATTTTGAAAAGGACTTTCCCAAAGATCAGTAAAATTTTCAAAACTTTCGAATTTCAAGAAAACTTACTAGAGTTATATACACACTCAGAATTTTACCGAAATCCGGTTAAATTTTTATCGAGCACTGTAAAATTTCACCGACATCCGTTAAATCGGATTACCGAACGTTCAGCTGTTGAGAATTCAGTAAAATTTTACAGATTTCTGTAAAAAAATAAAAATGTGTAAAGTCCACAAAGAATTTCTCAAATATTTCAGGAAAGAAACTTCCCAAAAGTTTAGTTGGAACTACCCACAAGTGCTAGAGAACTTTCTTGAAATATAGAATCGAACATTCCTTTCTCGAAATTCAGGAACTTTCAGAAGTTTAGGTAGATACTTCTCAGAAGAACAGGAATTAACTTTCCAGAAGTAGTATTAGTATTAGTTCTCCTATTCCCATTCCTCTCCTATGAGTTCAAGTAGGAAGTACTCAGAAATTCAGGAACAAACTTCAGGAGAAAGCTTCCCTGAAGTTCAGAAGAAGCTTCCCAGAAATTCAAGCAGAATTTTCAAGAAATATTGTTGACACCTTTCCCAAGTTTTGGAGAAATTTTCCTCGCAGTTCAGGATGGGACTTATCAAAAGTTTAGAATGTAACTAAATTCAGGGAAAAACTTACCATATGTTTCTGGATGTTAGTTTGGGTAGTTAGATGTGAGTTGACAAGAAAATCGGGAGTTACTGTCAAGAAGTTCATGAGGAACCATACCAAAAGTTTAGGAGGAAACTTTCAAAAATTTCAAGATCGTTTGGTTCTATTGTGACTCTGTCGCTGATTTTGCTGCCTTGTCCGCTCTTTCATTACCTACCTAATATCCCTACATGGCTCGGGATCCTTTGAAGAAGGGCCACTCGTTCTTAACATTTTTTGTTGGTGACGTTATGTGTATTTCATTAACACTATATTGTTCTTGTGTTTTTTAGGATGTTTTGTAGCATTTGGCAGCTGCTTTTTGAATCCGTAAAAATAACTGTTCTTTACAGTTGTGCTTTATTAGCATAGTTTGGAGCTTCTAAAATACCAATTAGTTCTGTATTCATATTTAGTCCTGACTTATTGCATGGTGTAAATGGCATTTTGTAAAATTACAACACTTAAGTTCGGTACGGTCGAGATCGGTTTCCAAGTCGATCAGAAGCAGTCGGCTTCTGTAATGCGCAATTTTGCTCGACTGAACAGTGACAAGTGTCGAATTAAGTTACTCGACTCGACTTCTATAATTGGTGTGGATAACCCTTTAATAACACTGTTGACACATATGAGGGGTCGTAGAGTTCTCTGCATCTCCTTTAAGTATGTGTTGGACTAACATTCCTTCCCCTACAGTTGCAAGGACGTGGCCAGGGTCGACTTGATCTACTGGAGGCAGCATGTCTGGTATCTAAGGGTTCGAAATCATCCCCCAGATTTCTTACCGAACGACAACGGATCCAGATGTGATAGTTCTCTTAAAAGTAGATTCACCGCCTACGATACTGTGTAACTTTATATGCTCTGCTATGCTACATCAATTACACTGATAAAACCTCGCCAACAATTCTATGCCACTTCACCATGTTCATGGCTGCTTATCTCCATACTCGTTTGCGCCCCGCGCTTTTCAAGTCTTGACTTACATGATCCGCCCATCTAGCTCGCCGTACTCTACGCCTTTTGAACCAGCCAGCCAGCTGATTTGACGCAAAACACCATCTTTGCAAGGTACAGTAACTGTTCGCTAACTGGGTGCTGTTTAACTGGGCTGCTTTTTAACTGGGCGTTCGCTAACTGGGCTATAGCACAGTTAAAAAGCAAATAAACTTCAAAAAACTGCATTTGACATTTTGTTGTCAAAATTAGCTAGGGGCATGTGAAAGGCATATGAGTTAGTAAAAACTAAGTCAAACATTTTAAACAATGGGGTGCACAATTTGCTACAACCCAATAACGCATGAGACATATAAACATTATTTAATTTATGTATTGTGCAATGAAATATCCCAACCGAAATTTGATCGAAAGCCCCCTCGAAGTTTATTTACATTTGAAATGTCAGCCCAGTTATCGAGCAGCATCCGCTAACTGGGCTGTGTACTTAGCCCAGTTAGCGAACAGTTGCTGTATTATTGCCTAAAGGCATGAAATATTCAATATTTCGATGAAAATCTAATCCAGAGTCTCGAGTATATACACACAATTTTACCGAAATCTTGGTAACTCTCATTTTTGTTTGTTTTGAATTTTAACCGATATATCAGTTCGCTCATGCCGAGATTCCCAGCTAACTAAATAAGTTTTCAGTTTGGCTGTGCGGATCTCGTTTTCAGAAAGCCGAGACTCGGCATACAAATCTAAGTGGGGTAGGGAACGGCTTCAGCTCCCAGGGACCCTATTCCAAGCCAGGGGTTAACGTTAACCTACAACGCTCATTTTTTGCAGTGTGATGCTTCACTAGATGAAGCACCATGCTGCAAAAATATGAGCGTTGGAAGTTATCGTTTACCCCGTGCTTGGAATAGGGTCCCGGGGAGCTTAAGCCATTCCCTACCCTTGTGCTCTGAGAAATGACAGTATAGTGATATTCAACCGACTATGATCATGGACAAAACAATCTTCAAAAATAGTCGATTCAACATTTACCATACTTTCGGAATAGTCCTTGTTACCATGACCAAAGTCAAGAATGCCATGAATTCGACCATTTTCATTTTCATGGCTATTGTAACCGTTAGTCATGCAATAGTCATAAAATTTCTCACGGGATTGGGTCGCTGATTTTCATAAGATCTACCTTATGAAGCATTTTTTTATTACTTTTTCATGTTTTCATAATGATTATTATGGATTTCACACGATCTGAACGAAATTCATACGACCTTATAATCTATTTCATAAGCGCTCTTATGAAATCCGTGTGTAACATCAATGTGAAAAAAACTCAAGTGCCGTGAAAAGAAAAAAATGGCTGCCGAAAGTGAATTGCTGTCAGACCTACCGATTTCTGTTTCCGTTTGAAACATGTTTAGAGGTAAAATAATGTTTAAAAATTAACGTTATCTTGCCAAAAAAGCGGTAGAGCGTTCAAATGCACTATGTTTTTACATATTGATAAAATAGATGCCCCCCCTACAGAGTACATTAAAAAGGCAATAAGTTTTTATAAAGATATAAATTTATTTTCGGTTAATAGAATATTCTAATCTCTTTTAATTGCACGGTAATAGTAAAATGCCTAACATGCATAATAACGATCCTGCAAAATGCATGTTGATGCTGTAAACAAACTAGCACTTTGGGAAAATGGGTTTCAGCATCGATCCGTTTTGAAGTTCAGTATTATGAACAGCCAAAACAGAAATAGAATTTCATTAGAATGGCTTATGAAATTCCTAAAATAGAAAAGAGGCTCCTTCATAAGATTATCTTATGAAAAATCAAAGAACATATTATGAAAAAATCAACAACGCCACTGACGTCAATTCATAAGTACATCTTATGATTTTCAAAGATTTTCCTTATGTCGAAATTTCATAAGTGTATCTTATGGCGGTCATACGATAAATTTTCTCAGTGTAGACATACCTGTCTGAGTGTACACGAACAGCCAAGTTGGGGTGTGACAGTTCGATAATCTGCAAATGAAAAAACAAACAATCCAAATTAGATAAAAGTATCGAAAACAGCTTTCTTCTGGTTAACTATGAGAATGGCTTCAGTGTATAATTTAATGCGTAGGAATTATAGGAACAAGTTTTCTTCACGTTTCTATCAAAGCGAGCTGAGTTGGTAATCATCATTGTTAAATTTATTATGGAGCTTTCCCTCAGAAAACAAACAATACACACCTAAATAACCGTACTTCTGAAGAATAGTTGGTTCCAATTAATCCAGGTATCTATAAATATAGCAAAAACAAAACATTCATTAGAACGCTTATTTCATCAGCTAATAAGATGACAGCCAATATTAAAATAAAAATTCAGGAAATTCAATTAATGCGTAGGAATTTAGGAACAATTTATCTTCATGTTTCTATCAAAGCGAGCTGAGTTGGTAATCATCATTTTTTGTTTAAAGCAAAGCATAACGAAAAGCTGGTCTACGAACCTTCATCGTGAAACTGCGTCCAAAAATTCATCAGTAAAATCTGCAATAGTAGAGAAAAAACCATAAAATACTCTGTAACACAACTGACGTACATTATTGAAAAATGCCAGCTTCAGTGTATAATTTAATGCGTAGGAATTATAGGAACAATTTATCTTCATGTTTCTATCGAAGCGAGCTGAGTTGGTAATCATCATTGTAACGCAAATCATTCTACCATCATCAATAAAATGCTCCAATATTTACCTTTTTGTTTCAATATGACATCGTTGAAAATCCGATCACTGATGTTTTCCGGGCCCGGGGGTGACTCTGTAACAAAGGAGAAAATCGATTACTTCAAATGTTCAAGCATATCGTTTTCGCTGTTAAGGTTAAACATTGCTTATTCAGACGAAATCACTTGTATCGTTCATAATTGTTAAAATTCAGAGACGAGAAATAACTAAGGGAATGATCGAATCATCACATGAAGCTCAATAAGTTCAAATTACTAATTTCTTATCAACAATGATATTTACCTTTTTAAGTGGAAACGGATACATTTCCCTCGAAAACCGTCCCTCCTCGATTAGCTGTAATAGAAATAATTTAACATTTTATCTTAACGAATTACATTACTAACCTGCATTGCAACTTAAACTAAGTGCATTAAGACAAGGATCTGTGACAATAAAATACGACAAAATAGAAAAACATAGTCTTGTACAACAGTTTCGGTTGTATTTCCGAGTTCTTTCCCTCTCGCTCTCCGTTCACTGTTCCTCTGCCTCACAGCGGTTGTTCTCCTTCTTTTCATACATGGAAAGTTTCTGCTTTATTTAACACTAAGATGCCTAATGCTGGCTTAAACCGATTCCTGTACCGGTGGCTCGTAGCCTTCCGGACGATCGACGGTGACACCACCTTCAGCAGCTCCAGTAGAGACCTCGGCACCCTTGCCGCCACCGTCACCGTGCAACTCCAAAAGATTGGCCAGATCGAAGCGCGGCTTCTTTAGGACCTTAACCTGTACGGAAAGTTGCGAAAGAGGAAAGAACGAATGTTAATCCCAATAACTACTTTCGTCCGAGGATATTTTCAACAGTTGGACAGAATATAATTTAATTCGTGCATCATGATCTAACATTCGAAAGCTCCTTTTTAACCAATGGCAAAGAAGTTGGAGATGAACTTTCCAAAAAAATGCATGCAATCCAATGGCCATCATGGTTGATTTTAGAGGATAAAGCAGCCATTTCAATGGTCGTTCGTGGCTTTCCAACGTTATGAAGTTAATGTCAAATTGATTTTAAAAGGTGTATCACTTGTTCGTCAAAACTCATTCAAATAGAGACCACTAGTTTTGCTGGTTGCGGTAATTCTTATTTCATGGAATTCACTGTGCACTACATTTCCGGTCATGACAATCGCACTGACACTTACCTTACGAATGTAGACATCGTGCAGCGGGTAGATACCCTGGCACGCCTTCTCGATATCCTTGGCGATGGAGTCGGGCAGCAGCTTGTTGACGACCTCCTTCAGATCCGAGCTGGTCACATCACGGGTAATGATGGTAGTCATTTTCCGGCGGATTTCCTTGATCTGGGAGTGCTGGGCATAGCAAGTCTTGCGCTGCGACACCGAATCCTTGATGGTGAAGCCGATGCAGAACACACGCAGCAGATAACCGTCGGTGGTCTTGACATCGACCGAGCACTCGATCAGGGTTTGCCATTTCTTGACCATGGATCTGGAAGGAAATTTTGAAAATGTATTCTATTAGCAACTTTTTCACTATTGTTTACAAGGCGTCCACCAACGAATTATAGGTTAGGACGGTAGACATTCGAGAATACAGCAACAAAACATTGACATCGGGATGAACCCGTTTTGCTTACCTGAGTTTATCAGTGGTCAAGTCCATTCCGTGGAAGTTGCACAGCACATTACGGCCATGGACATCTTCGGCAATCAGCTTGAACTTACGGAACGATCTTTCGGCATCAGTGTCGTTCTGCAAATCGGCCAAAGACACCTCAAACACGCGGCCCTTCAGACCATCCGAAGCGATTCTGGTTCCTTGGGTACGGTTTACCAGAGTCTTACCGACCTGACGGGTCGAGAACATGTTCGGGGCCTTCACATCGTACCAATCCTTACGGGTGAACGGATCCACAACCTTCTTTTTCGATCCTTTTTTGCCTCCTTTGGAGGTACCCTTATTTTTGCCGACCGCCATGATTACACTTCACGATCAAAAAGAACGGAAACACTCGACGTTTGACAGCTCAAAAACTAAATTTCCACTGAACTGGAGTTTTAGTACCAAGCTCGAAACGTCAAAAATTTAGCACTCATCTAGTACGATGTTTCCGAATGTCAAGCAGAATGTCAAAGAACTGTCATTACATTGTTTTCCTTTTTATCAAACGAATCGTAATTTCGCAACAAACCATTATCGTGTCTAACAGTTCTTTAAGATGGTTAAAAATCCACTAAAAGCCCTTTTATTCTCACTAACATTAAATCTTATCGTTTCAGACTGGCTCTATTATCCTAGCAGGCTTGGGATTGGCCGCTATTGGCTTTGGAGGACGAGCTTTACTCCGACAAATGCCCAATGCCGCTAGTAAGATGCAAGAGGCTCTTCAGAGTTTGCCAAAGTTTGATGCGGAATCGATGGCCAATTCAAAGTACTACAGGGGAGGATTCGATCCGAAAATGAACAAGCGAGAGGCAGCTCTCATCTTAGGGGTCAGTCCATCGGCGTCCAAAATCAAGGTAATTATTTTATTCTGGTGGATTTTAGCCTTCAATACTTTGTTTACAAGTGATCAGTATAGTCATTCCACAAATTGCGTAATCAAAGGAGATTTGTAAAAAAAAAACCATGCAAGGGTAGTTACTCCATATATTGAATAGGTAAAACAAAATTCACCTATGTTTACTATATTGCATGATTTTTTTATCTCTGTGTCCCAAATGCAGCACAGATGAGCCGGTCTTCAGAATTGACTTCGGGTACCTCTACACTGAGAAAAATTGCATAGTTGTAGCGATAATTAAATCATGGTCAATATGACTATTGCATATCTCGGGGTTTTTTTTCATTAGGGTGATTCATTACAGCGTCATTATAACACGACGAGGCATTCTTTAGTACAGATAAAAACACAGTGCTGGCTAGCAGCATGCATTGAGGCATTTTTCGAACATTTTTCAACGCATTGACGCACTTTAGTACGCATTCGTTGCACATTTTTGAGCGCATTGAATGCGCTGGTGTACTTTTCAACGCATTTTTCCCAAATTTCTACACATTTTCGATTCAGTTATGTATGTAATGATTTGCCCCTCGGGCTAGCATACTCTACAAGTATACAGAGACAAATTTTATGGTCAATTATACCATTATTGGGGGTTAGGGTGACTATTGTAGTATAGTGACTTTGAACCGACTATGATCAAGGTCAAAGTTACCATTAAAATAGTTGATCTAACATTTGCCATGATGTCGGAATAGTCCTTGTTACCATGATCATAGTCAAAAATGCCATGATTATATGCGATAGTCATCCTGACCATGATTTAATTGTCAGTATAACGAGAGAATTTTTCTCAGAGTAGTAGAATGAAAAACGTAAAGGTGATTGGAGTATGAATGAAATGCCTGGGACAGACATACAACGCTGACCGTTGTACGAACTGTCAAATACTTTAATCCAGTACCAAAAAACACGTACTAGACTAAAGGAGTGACAAGCACTAGACTAACTCTAAAGACCAGTAGGTCCCATACAAAAACGATTTTTTTTCTTGGCTCAGTCAGTTACTAGAACATCGTCCCAAGCTCGGTCCCAAGCTCAATAATGCACCTTTATAATGAACTCACATGAACACACTCTCAAATACTCTGTCTGTCTGTACCACTCAAAAGAGAAAGTTGTAAAAGAGAGTATCTCAATGTTAGATTCGCCCTAATGAAAAAAAAAATGGTTACAATAACCATGAAAATGGTCGAATTCCTATGGTCATCAAAGACTATTTCGATCTTACACTCAGCGAAATAATCTCGGTCCTAAGGCCTGGACAGTCATACAACGCGACCGTTGTATAACTGTCAAATACTTCAATCCAGTACCAGCTAGTCACATATTAGATTGTTGGAGTACAACGCTGTACGTTGTATGTCTGTACTAGGTATAAGATTGCATTATGATTGTTTGCTATAAGAATTCGGTATGAATTTTCTAAATTTATCTTATGAAGTATAATGATGTTGAAAAAATAAAACTATGGAGCAACCGGGATTCGAACCTTCAACGTTGAGGTTATGGGTCCAGTGGCTTGCCCACTAGTATATATAAACACTTGTAATCAGGAAAGCTTAAAGGCGTAAAAGAACAACGTCGTGTGAAACAAAATCCATAAGTCATCCTTATGAAAATCACAACCATCGTTCAACCTTTTGAAATTGAAATTCTTAGGTTTATTTGCCTGAGTGTATAGTAAATGTTGAATCAGCCAGGTCGCTCTGACCATGATCATGATTGAAAATCACTTTACTGTCATAGTCTTCCTAACCCCCAACAATGGTTTAATTCACCATATTTTTTTTTCTTAGAATATGCGCAAATCTATAGACTATTGCATGGAAAAAACTAACCTCACTTTTGACCATGAGAGTATAAAAGATAGCAATAACCGTCGTGTTCCCCTTCCTTTTTTCTCACATACAATTTTGTTAACACAAGGGCGCCAGTACCTTGCAAATCTGAGATTCGGACCATTGCCATAAACTCTACTTCTAGCTGCTCCCACTAAAATTCAGAGATAACTATTTTTTGTACTCTTTGTTCCCGCGTAAAAAATGTGTACACTCCCGTTTCATTTAATTCAATTTCTGAGTACAATTGTATCCACCCGCATAATCACAAACCATTCCTTGACCATTTCCCTTATTATTGACGACCATTTCCGTTATTGCTACGATATTTACCCTTATAGTTGACAACTATAAACTAACAATCTCCTTTATACTTTTAACAATATGTCAGATGGTAAAAGGCCAAATAACAATATGATGAATAGGCGGTTAAGTTAGGTTACCATAAAAAAAATGGCAATTTTCACGAACAAAATTTTTGCTGTACTATATACCAAAAAGTTGGTATATAATCAAGACCAAGTGCAGACAATAAAAAACCTTTCAATGACAATATGGCATACATTAACAATATGTGTTAATGTAGAGGTTGTATGGTGAAAATGAGATTAAACTGTTCGATAACAATAACATAAAATGTGATAATATATCTTACATTCGAAAGATAGTTTTGACTATATAGCAAATAGTTTTTCGTTATGCGGGCATCTCTTTTTCTCTCGTTTTCTTCGTAAAAAGTGGACCTACGCAATTATTGAGTTGGTGAACTTTTTAACGAAAATTGAGTAACATTTTCATCACGTGAGAAAAAGAGATACAATTGTACTCAAAAAGTGAGTAAAACAAAATGGGAGTGTATAGCTAGAGGGACTAGATTAAATTAGTACAACACATCTCGTTTAACTTTTCAAAAGACCCTATAGATTTTTCTGATGTTTAATTATCTCTCTTTATCAATCGCACAAGGGTAATCGACGAATCCAGGTTGAAAAATAAGAAGACACGGAATGGTGATAAATCTGACAGATCCTATGTTATAGTATAGAACGAACATTTTAAAATGCTTCTTAAAAATTCAAATGTAATTCTCATTAAAAGCGGTGTGTTGTATGATGGCCCGCATAACGAAAAACAATTTGCTTTATAGTCAAAACAATATTTCGACTATAAGATATATTATCACATTTTATGTTATGGTTATCGAAGAATTTAATCTCATTTTCACTATACAACCTCTACTGTAACACATATTGTTAATGTTTGCCATATTGTCATTGAAAGGTTTTTCATTGTCTGCACTCGGTCTGGATTATATACCAACCTTTTGGCATAGAGTATAGCAAAAATTTTGTTCGTGAAAATGGCCAATTATTTATGGTAACCTAACTTAACCGCCTATTCAGCATATTGTTATTTGGCCTTTTACCATCTGACATATTGTTAAAACTATATAGGAGATTGTTGGTGTATTGTTGTCAACTATAAGGGTAAATGTCGTAACAATAACGGAAACGAACGTCAACAATAAGGGAAATGGTCCAGGAATGGTTTGTGATTATGCGGGGGAAGAAAAATTAGACATTTCGTTCCATGCAGATCAATTGTCAAAATCCCGCTTGGTAATATTGAACAAAATTCCGTAACCTCTACTTTTTAGGTCGATACTGGTCTTGAAAAAAACAATTTTTAATTTACACACCGAGGAACCGAAAAAATACACTTTCAAATCAAACAGATAACTTTGGTAAAAGATAATTTTACTTTCAATTTAATGAAAACTTTTTCCCTTTCTTAATCCTTTCTTTTCAGATCAAAGATGCGCACAAAAAAATCATGCTGCTTAACCATCCAGATAGAGGAGGATCCCCATATCTGGCCGCAAAAATAAACGAAGCGAAAGATTTTATGGATAACTCCAAATAAAAATTATCATATGTGAAACATCATTGTTTAGGGTTGTGTACATATTTTATTAATTCCGTTTCGTCGTGTAGTTTTCGTTATAGAAAATGTAAAATATATTGAGGTTTTCATTAATACATATCTCGATTGTGTCTGATCATTTAGTGTTCGTATACACTATATTACACATCCATAATACCAAAGGAATCAGTTGACAAAAACTCATGCAATAATAACCAAACGTCGGTTTTCTGAAACAATACCGAACGCTGGCTCACGAATCGACTCATCTGTAACTTTAACGGAGTTTGGTTCTTATTGGTACCAACAATCAATGTGAAATAGCTTCACTGTTTTAGAACCCCTGGGTCCGAACTACACCTTGCAATACATTCTTGCGCTTTTCGGTACAGAAGCTTTGTTTATGTCGAGGTTTTTGTTTTGATTTGCTGTGTTATTTAGACAGAATATTTGAGAGTGTGTTAGTGTGAGCTACGTTATAAGGGGCGAATCATTAAGCTTTGGACCGATGTGATGGTACTACCTGAGCCAAACAACTAAATCAGTTTTCTTTTTGAGTATCCAGCCGCCGGTCAACCGAGTTTTTCGGTAAATTTGACAGTTTGCTAGAAAATAAAAATTTAACGAAAACTCGGTTGCTCCACTTTGAACCGAACAGAAAACCGAGCGTTCAGCAGATGAAAACTCGGTTGAAATTCAACCGAGTTCAGTTCTATTTTCTAAGTGTGTATTTTGCACGGCGAAGACGATCCAAAATCGTTTGAAGATGAGGTCATGGTAATCAGCAAGTACTCCGGAGCAGAACGGAACTTTCTAATAGCCTTGGGTGGGATTCTTGGAGTGACAGTTGAGGATCATCTGGTTCAAAAAGCGGCACCAATTGGGATCTGCAAAGAGCCGGTTGGAGCCAAATATGATGCCACCATCAAGTGGGATGAGTTTTTTTAGTTTTAGCTAACCATATTATCATTGGCTAATGACTGATTTCAGACTGTCCACAGATTTAACCATTCACTGAGAAAAAAGATTGGTAAAGACAAACATATTCTAGTTTCATTCAACCGGAGTTTTACGTTGAATTGGGCACATATATCATTTTAGTTTAATATGACTTCCTACGGTGGTTAAAACAAACTAAAATTTTGATTTATTGTTTTTGGAATAAAGCAGTTAAGATCAACTGACATCCATTTGAATTTACTATTATGTTGGTTGTTACGAAAACAATAGATTTGTTAGTTGGTTCTACCAACAATCAATATGCAAGTAGCGATTTGAAATTGGTTCACTGTTGTAGGACCTCTTGGCCCGAAGTACACCTTGAAGCCAGCACCTTGCTGTACATATTTGCGCCTTTGTTTTGATTTGCTGTGTTATTTTGACAGAGTATTTGAGAGTATGTTCGTGTGAGTTCATCATGAGGGGCGCATTATTAAGCTTGGGACCGAGCATGGGACCGATGTGCTAGTACTGACTGAGCCAAGAAAAAAATCTTTTTTGTATGGGACCTACTGGTCTTAGAGTTAGTCTATGGTTCTACCAACGTTTATCGTTTGTTTCAAACAAATTTGAGTATGATTTGAACTGAATTGCTGTTTGAAACAAACGAACGAAATCGGTTGATACAACAAACATTTCCATTTACAATCACCTACATTTTTTTTGTGATAATTGCAATAATATTTATTTGAATGATATACTAACAAACATTAGAAAAGCGCACATTTACATATACAGACCACTCAGTCTAAAATAAATCTTCATGTGTTAATGCGAGTCTTTCTACCATTTTCAGGTTATTTTAAGTAAAATATTAAATTTTCACCTACGATGAAAACGTACGCGAATATAGCATGTAGCGGGACCGGACGCAAAAAGAAGTAATCCAAAATAAAATAGTTTGTTTCAAACTAAACTTTTAGTTATTTTTTCTCCAAATAATATTTCAGTTTGATTTAACCGCCGCTTTGGTTGAATCAATCTAAAATTTTAATTCGTTTCTCTGAGTCAACGCAACCTGTGTTATGGTAATAATGAACACCCTTCAAGGTAGAAACAAAATGAAAAAATATTGGTTTGGAACAACCATAATAGGGTATTATAGGGGTATGTGGTTTATAACATTGTTCGATAGCAAATATAATAATATACCAGCAGCTGATTTATTTTTTAATTTTGACGAGCGTAACTAAAAAACAATTTCAAAATATTATGAAAACATTTTGATTGCAAGACAACATCATCCTATTTCACCATGAAACACGCTACAAAAAACAGACTACCTAAACCAACGAACCAACCATTGATTTCTAGCATACATAAGTTGACATTTATGTCATAATGGGAGCCCCTGTGACTGATAATTAAGTGCCGGAAGCCCCCTGTTACTGAAAGTAAATGTCACTTTGTGAAACTGCATGTTGGTTTGTGAAAATAAAAATGATTAGATTTTTCTTGTTTAAAAATCGAGAAAAAATAGTTGAGATTCATAAAAAATATTTTTGTGCTAGGAAGAACACCCATCATCGATACATATGGAAAAAAACATGTTTTTTTTAAAATTAAAACCCCCTATTGGTGTTGTTTTGTGGTAACATATTAAGGTAGAAACAACTAATCTGCATGTTTGTTTCAGAACAAAATCTTTGGTTTTAAACAACAAAACCGGGTTTTGAAACAACTAAATCATTAGTTTGGAAGTCAACTAACAAGTTTGTTGTTTCAAACGGGACTGTTTTTTCTTCGTGTTCTCAGTGCCGAATGGGTCCATGAATGCCTCAAGCAGAAGCGACGTGTAAATGAGCAGCCTTTCTTGGTAGGTAAAAAAATGCTCCCCGAAGAACATCTCCGAGAATCCATCGGCCAGCAAAAGTTGGATGTCGGATTTGCCAGAATTTTCCAAAAACCCCTGCCTTAAAACGACCTCACCGACGATGTGGATATTGACTCGGTACACTTCTACACTGATAAAAAATCAAATAATGAATATATTAATTCAAAACAATACCTTTCATGTGCTACTGTCACATATATTTCATATCATATCAAATAATTTCTATTTGTGTTTTACATGCAACGTATTATTTTGATATATATTTTTCATTTTCAAACCCAATAGAGAGTATGTGGCTCACCTTATGACTGAAAGTTATTAGATTTGACACATACTTTTGATTGGGTTTTGGATTGAAAAAAAAAAGTCAAAATGGCGCTCGAAGGTTTTTCATCAATTGTTCTGAATGAAATACATTTAAGAGACGAACTGCTGTACATAGGTTTTTCAGGTATATGTGATATGTAACTTGATGTAATTGTTGAATGACCTATTTATTTATAGAAAGTTTATGAAAAAATTATAAACTTTTAAAAAATAAAGATGAATTTCTGCAACTGGATATGAGACAAAGTAAGTGTAAATATTTCGTTATTCTACCATATATATTAATTATTTAAACTAACGCTGGTTTCTGGGATTCAAAGCGGTTGAATTTATTGAATCGATCTCAACATGGATAAAAACAACCATAAGAAGTGTATTTGAAAATTTAATATTTTTTTATCATAGCGATTTACAAATACTAATCTAATCGATATGCTAACAAACTTTAACAGGAGTTTCAATAAAAATTATAAAGAAATTCGTATGGTGTTGATGCAGAAGTTTTAATAACGTTTATATGACGGCACATGTTATTTATCATAATGAGGGATGGAAATCATAAACTTGACACATACTTTTTATAAAGAAGGAAATATGGTACCCATCAAAACGAGGGATAAAAATCATAAGCTTTACACATACTTTCTATATGGAAGGAAATATGGTATTCATTATAGTGAGGGATAGTTGTTATTGGAACTTCCTCTTAAAGTTTATAAGCATATCGATTAGATATTATTTGTAAATCGTTATGGCAAAAAATTATTAGATTTTCAAATACATTTGTTATGATTATTTTTATCCGTGTAGGATTGTAAAAAGGTACCTTTTATCTACAAATCTCGCTACAAATAAAGATGGCTTTGGTCTCATTAATTTAATTATTCTACAAAACAAACCCAACTTTTTAAAAATACTATACATGAAAATGAAAATTGAATTTAAAAATCGATTTTAAAATGCATAACGAACACCTTATTTCAACAATCAACTTATATCAACAATAATGTGTTGCATAAGGCTGTGTTATGAAACTCATGTAGTTATCATATCTAAAACATAGCTGGTAAAGAAGACAAAAAACATCGTAAGGTAAAAGAATGAAATTCAAACTGATTCCTTGTGGCCAAATTTCATAAACATGATTATACCCAAAATTGGCTTCCCACACTTAACTGCTCCGCTGGGTACTTTTTTCTTAGCGTGTACACAACCTCCTGATTTTTTTAACGTTTTGCAAAATGAGTAAAATATTAAGCATTAATGCGTTCCTTCATGTTCGCGTGTAGCCAGGGATGCCATATTCACAGACATGTCTGTAAATTTGCAGACTTTTCATTTTTGTTGCAGACTTTTCCAACGATGCAGACATTTAGCAGACATTTTATCTATGCTGCAGACTTTTACAGACATTTAAAATATTTTTTAAATTTCAAATAAAAGGTATTTCTGAAGTTTGAGTTTAAAACTTACAAGGATCTGAACAGTATTGTAGATACATAAAAAGCCTTGTTGATTTTTTTTTTTAAATATCGTAGGTATCATTTAAAGCAGAAATCCTTGAAGAAACGAAAGCGGTGGGCCACTTGGAGACACAATGGGCCTGCAGATAAGTATCATATAGGCCCTTTCCGAGGGTACCATGGAGTCCCTAATATTGGTCCTTTGCCATTAAGTCACAACGAAAATCAAGATTCACAACAATACAAATTATACTTGACAAACTTACCGTTAAAAGGGGTGGCAGAGTATTTGCTCTGAAGCCCAGTCGGTTGCCACTCGGAGGACAGAACAACAGTAAAAGTTCTGAGCTATTGAAATTAATCTCAAAACTCTGAATTTTCCAAAGTACTACTAAATGCATCATTTCAGTATATTTGTGCTAGAGATTTAGAAATATATTCCTGAATTAGTCCTAGATTCCTAAAAGTATAGAAAGAAAAGACCCACAATTTAGGGTACATCCAGGAAAGTTTAGAAGACGACTTCCCAGAGCTTCGGGAAAATAATTCCCGAGGAAGAGACTTCCTCAATAAAAAAAACTTCTCCGATGGTCAGGTAGACTTCTCAGAAGTGTTGGGAGCAAGCAGTCCAAGCAAGAAGAACCTTCAAACATTCAGGACCGAACATAACTGTAGTTCAAGATCATACTTACCAGATTTCAGGGCTGAACTTCCCCAAGAACCAGGAGAGGACTTATCAGAGCTACAGGACGAAGTGGAGGGAAGAGGACTTCTCTGAAGTTAGGAACTTTTCAGAGGTTTTGAAGTTCTTCCCAGAAAATCAAGATTGAACATTTAAGAAGTTCAGAAAAAAACTTCCCCAAATTTTAGACGGGAACTAACCAGGAAGGTCACTACCTTTAATTTCTCAAAATATCAGGAAAAACATTCCTCAGGAAGTGCTAGGCAGATTTTGCAAAGCTCAGAAGAGAACATTTCAAAATTTCAGAATAAAGATTTCTCAAAATTCTTTAGAGAGAACAGCATTAATCTTTCCAGGAGCATTGGGGGTTGTTCTCTATAATTTGAGCACGAATTTTCCGAAAGTTTCGGAACAAACTTCCTCGGAGTTATGGAGAAAACTTCCCAAATGTTCAGAAGTCCAGGAAGTAACTTCAAGAATAAATTTAAGGGAATTTTCCTACACATTTCGGAGACGGCTTTCCCAAAGATCCTCGCAGTTCAGGATGGGACCAATCAGAAGTTTGGAAAGAATAAGCTCAAGAAAAAACTCCCCCGAATTTCAGAAAGAAACTTACCAGAGAGGGCACTACCTGTAGGATCAAGAACGTTTTTTTTTTTTCAAAAATTCAGTAAAGAACTCCTCAGAAGTACATAAGAGGACTTCTCAGAAGTTCCGAAGAGACCAAAAGTTTAGTTGTAACTACTCAGAAGTGCTAGAGAGCGTCCCTAAAGTTTCGAATCGAACATTCCAGCATTTCAGAATGAGAACTTCTCGAAATTCGGAAAATCCCAGATGTACAGGTAGATACTTTTGATAAAATCAGGAAGAAACTACCCAGAAGTGGATAGTTTCTTCCTGATGGGGAGCTTTCTAGTAGTTCAAGCAGGAACTTCTCAGTTCAGAAAAGAACTTCTCATAAGTTCAGGAAGAAACTTTTTACAACTTTAAGAAGATTTTCCAAGAAATTTTGGAGAGTAATTCCCCAAAGTTTTGCGGAAATTTTCCTCATAGTTAAGGATGGGACTTATCAGAAGTTTAGAAAGTAACTATCTTCAGGAAAAAACTTTCCAAATGTTTCTGGAGGGTAAGGTTGGGTTCTTTAATGTGAATTTCGAAGAAAATAAGAAGTGACTGCCAGGAAGTTCATGAGGAATTTTGTCTGAAGTTCAGAAGGAAACATATAATCCAAGTCCATACAATCCAAGAAAAAGATGCAGAAACGTTTACATAATCACACATATAGCGAAAATGACATAACTCGCTCTCTTATTACGTCTTCTCGTTGAAAGAAGTCTAATTTTGTAAAAAAAAAATTACAGACTTTTATAGACATTCCCAGACATTTCAAACTTTTATCACAGATGTTTGAAAAACATATCTGGCATCCCTGCGTGTAGCTTTTCATCAAAGTAAAAAAACGCGATACGCCTGGGCCTAGCGGTACACGTAAAATAATAACAAACAGCTGTGATATTAGAAAATTATTAAAATATTTGATCATTTTATATCTGCCTTGGCTTGCATTAACGAAGGTAAGTTAACATTATTATTACATTGCAATAACAGAACCATTTTATTTGTAAGTAAATGGAGGCAAATCAATTCATCATATACTGTACCATTTTTTTCAAAAACAACATCCTTCAAATATTATTCACTATTTTTTAGCCGGAACAGATTTTAGTATACGGTTTTTGGTTGCAAATCACAAATTACTTTGAATATTTGAATATGATTTTCGTTTTCTTCCCTCCTATGCATATTCCGACATCAAGCTCGAAGTTCCAGCGTGGCACTTTTTGAGAACTGATAAAACAGTTATTCTGTCATACTGATCATACTGATTATTTCTTGCTTGCAGAGTGAATCTTCAATTTCTCGAACAAAATGCGCAAACTACGGGGAGGACAAACGAAAGAAACCCGCAAGCAGAAACAAGAACGCCGTGAGGAAAACCAGAAAATCCAACAGCAGCTGAAAACAATTGTGCTTCCTATCTGTGGTGTTTTCTTCATGTGCATAGTAGTGTATGTTTTCATGAAGACGCGTCCCCGTTATGAGGAACTATGAGCCGGTGTAGTTTTGTTAACGTTGGAAGTGTTATCTTTGTCCATCACTGCAATATTTTACCTGCTCTTAAAGATTAGTTTTTACAATTATCAAAGATTACTATTTTTCACAAAGAGCATATTCTCCATACATGGTGTCGTATTTGAACAAACTCATGAAGGAAGCATTGCATTTATTTCTAACACGCACATACTAGAGGCGAGACATAAGAAGATAGCCCAGTTCATGCAATGTATGTACAAAGTTTACCAAGTCTTTTTCTATAATAAAGTAAAGATATTACTCAAAAAATAAAAATGTTTTATAGTGTGACATTATACTGCTCATAAGATTATAACAGTTCCATTAACATAGGAAATGAAGCAAAGTTATGAAAGTTATGCTGTTGTGGGCCGTAGTTGTATCAATTTTGAAAAGCACGACTTCTATTTCCGGACGTAGAAAAAGTTCAACAAACCTTGTTTTGGCTTGATAAAAAAAACTCTGACCGTTATTGCCGATGTCATATCAAGGTGAAAATGTAGAAGGGACTTCCGTAATAAGTTCGGTGTGATTCCTATTTGAGTAACACAGGAAGGAGTCATCGTGAACCGCAAATTGTCACGTCATTTTATTTTCAACGTGAAATGCCACCGAAATAAAGTCCTCTAATCATCCTTATAAAACAAGAACGACGTTCTGAAAGATTGTTGGTCTCACTCACATACAATTGTCGCCTTGTGGGAGGTAACACTCCATTTGATTGTTGACACGGAGAGTTGGGCTTATTCTGCGCGCCGTGTCGTTGTCACTTACGAAGGTGGAATTGTAAATCAAATGGGGAGTCGAGGTTTGCCAATTCATGAAATGTCACCTCACTCGATTCTAAGAGTCATCTCGATACAAAGAAGTTAGTAGCAACGGCACAGCGAGTCATCTCACCTTACAAGCCACGCATAATAATGCTAACTGATTGTCTATTGAGCTTATGCGACGATGTTAATAATGAGGAAAATTGAATCCATATTGTTATGGATATATTTTGATACGGTCCAAATCTCAATCTACTAGTGAAGGCCAATGAAGGAAGAAAACTCGTGTAGAATGTAATAACTATTTGAGTAGAGGAAAACTACCCATAAAAGCAAAACAGTTACGACTTTACTTGATCTCCTATGTTAATCGGACTGTTATACTTCTAAGGGCAAAAAAACTCTATCTACGTGGACTTTTCTTTTCTTTCTTACTGGGTTAAGATGTTACATATATGGTTTTTAATTTTTAATAAACATTGTTATGCTGTAGAAGACATAAATTGATCCATAACATATATAGATAGCTTTTTTTTTAATTTTGGCAACTTTAGTTCTATTGATTGTGTAATTTGTGGGAGAGCAGTTTAAGTTTTTTTTTTATTAATTATTTTTAGCGGTATGATGAAGAATAACATCTTTTAAGAGTATTTTCTAAATTTGCTCAGAGACTGGCTTTTTTTTATAAACATTACAAAAATAGTTTTTGTTACAACTGATGGCCAATACATATATATTTTTCACCTGATAGTACTGATCATGCTTATATTGCAACACGGAAGGAATAAAAAGTGGCTTACTGGAACTTTAATCTAGTAAGCCATTATCAACCAGGTTTGTTTATGTCTTAGAGGCTAGTCGTACTTGATAGTGCAAAAATCGGTGAGCTTTTTCTTCACATTTTAATAATCATATTTTCAAACTGAACACCATGTTGAGAAACTGTTCGTAGTGAATTGTTATCACCCCGTCCTGATCCGTGTCGTACTGTCGGAATGCAGACGTCAGGGTGTACAAGATTACGCAGCATTGTATGAAATCGTCGAACAGAATCGTACCATTTCCGTATCGATCAAACTTCCTGATTAAAGTATCGTACAGTCCGTCTGAAAGGCGATATCCAAAGGCCGTAAGAGCTTGCTTTAGTTCGTTTTTATCGATATTCCCCGAGTTGTCCGTGTCGAAAGAACGAAAGCAATTCTGCCAATCGGTGACATACTTCCATAGAGCTCCGAAGTCCTGAAAACTAACACTTCCCCGATTCTGGCGATCGAACATTCCAATCATCAATCGGACGGTTTCCGGGTTAAATGGGTTCCACGTTCCATTGGACAACGCTTGTTGCAGTTCATCCGCAGAGATGTGCCCACTCCTATCACGGTCCACCTTTTGAAAGATGTTCCACAGAAACTGTTGATCCGGCATACCAGCCATTCTGATGTATTTATAGCTAGCTACCCCTAAAATAAAGTCGGCAACACGTGATATTTTATTGAGTACTTTAAACTGTTTTTCTTACTTTTTTTTAGACAAATTGCCAAAAATATAACGAAGTTCTACGAAACACCGAGATTGAAATTCTTTATAAACTTTCTCAAATGACGTTATGATTCATCTTGAGGCTAGGTGACAGGTGTCACGGTGGTTATTACGAAATGAATAATAAGAAAATATGTGCTGTGAAATCAATGAGTTCTATACAGGTGGAGAAAAGCAGGGTGTTTGTCGGTATTAGTAACGAAAAATGTGTAAACAATTCATGATTTCGGGCAGTGACGTAAAACACCAAAAACAAGCAAATAATAACAAAACAAGTTAAGTTTTTTTCCGCATCCTTTTAGTGCACAAAAAGGCATTTTTCAGCCGAAACCTTTTAAAAAGTATACTAATTACTGAAAATAAACATTCCATCTTGTGATTTGCTGCTGTTTTAAATTGTTGTTTTTGGAGATCTACGTCACGCATGTTTACAAAAAAAAACAGCTGTGCATCATCTTACGAACACAATGACAGTATTTTACATTGCACTAATACAATTTAACCACTTCTTCTCCACCTGTATAGATCTCATTGCTGTGAAATTGCATCAGACGTTACAGGCGTTATATGAGGATCCAGGAATACGTTCATAGCTGTTTTTGTTTTGATTACTTGATTAGAACTGTTGAGATGAAGAAATTTGTACTTTGTGCAGAGCTGCCAGGTATACGTATTTATCTTCGTTACAGACAAAAAGAAATGAGATTATCGATTATTCCCATTTCGCGGAATGATCCTTGTGTGAAATTTCCCCACACGTGTTAATTTTCATTAAATCGCGATGACAAGTGACAGTGTCAATGATCAACATTTAAAGAGGATATTGAGACTGTTTCAACTCGAGCATCCAAAGGCTTTGCATTGAAAGGGGGAGAAAGGTGCACACTTAGAAAATTTTGCAGTGTTCGGTAATTTTTTACCGAACTTTCAACAGCTGATAATCCGATTTAACGGAATTCGGTAAAATTTGACAAGTTCCGGTAATTTTTTTACCGGAATACTGTAAAATTTCACCGAAATCCGGTAAATCGGATTACCGAACGTTCAGCTGTTGAAAGTTCGGTAAAAAATTACCGAATACTGTAAAATATTCTAAGTGTGTGTGTTGTACGTTTTAACTGTCTTTCATTTTCACATTCGTTTCAAGCTGAACGGCCACTGTAGCGTTATCGAAATCATGCGCTGTACAGTGTGTGCGAAAAATGAAACAATCGAGTTAAATTTGGAGTTTCGATAATTTTTACATATGAAACTCATATATGAAGAATAATGCTAAAAAATTGTAGAAGAACAAATTTCATAGAATATAGATTAAGTAAGCGCGATCAATTTCAAGAAGAAAAAAACTTCAAGGGACAGCCCGATAGGGTTGTACGAAGTTTTGACGTAGAACTACTAGAAAGCTGTTTTGTTATTAGATATCTCGCAGACAGACACTCAAGCTCGAACAGAACAATTCAAATTTGTTCAAATTTATCAACCCATTTTTCCCTTAAAATAAAAACCAATCTGTGGAGTCGTCTATTAGACTATTGCTATTGGATATCTTCCAGGCAATCCGTTCAGTAGGTGGAGACTGGCGGAGCTGAGCTGCAAGCCACCCTGCGGGTCATAGGTTGTGGATCATGAGTGGCCTCCAGATATGGCAGCGGGGGCTGCCTAGGATGTGTGGGGGCTTAGCAGTAGCTGGACTCTGCTGATATTCTTGAAAATCCCACAAATATCCGAAAGCAGCCCCGTCAAAGCGAGTCACCCCGCTATAATGGTGAAAATTCAACGCCTCCTCCAAACTGAGCGTCTGTTCTCCATGTCAGAGGTGGCTCAAAACGGCGTTTGTTCTCCATGTTAGGGGATGCCGATCACCGTTAGAGTCCCACGAGAGCTGTGCCACCGTGGGACTCTAAACAGGACTGTGCACGATGGTCCTCCGGCAAGACAGGGAGTTGGTGCAGGTCCTACAAGCCAGCCGTAAAAATAATAGTAATGGAAGCACACGATGTGAATACGGGCCGGAACAATCGGCACAGACCCAGAAAACGAAACGAACGAAAAAGGACTAATGATTGGGAACTTGGAACACGTCCCTCAATTTCTAGGGGAAGTACCCGCATTCTTTCCGACTTACTGAGGGTCCGCAAGTTTGACATTGTAGCACTGCATGAGGTTTGCTGGAAAGAATCAATGGTACATACGCACATGGATGGTTATACCATAGACTAACTCTAAGACCAGTAGGTCCCGAACAAATACGATTTTTTTTCTTGGCTCAGTCAGTACTAGCACATCGGTTCCAAGCTTAATAATGCGCCCCTAATAATGAACTCACACGAACACACTCTCAAATATTCTGTCAAAATAACACAGCAAATCAAAAAAACGTGCAAATATGTACAGCAAGGTGCTGGCTTCAAGCTGAACTTCGGTCCAAGGGGTTCTACAACAGTGAACCAATTTCAAATCGCTAGTTGCATATTGATTGTTGATTATACCATCTACCAGAGCTGCGGCAATACACGCGAGCTGGGTACAGTTTTCATCGTGATGGGCGAAAAATAAAACGCGTGCACGCAAAGAAATCGCTCTGCTTTGAATCAACAAAATATTTTGTTGGTATTCAAAACAAAGTTTGTATTTGTTTCAATTCTTAAAAATGCTCTAAATCAATTCAAAATTTTATTCAAATTAAAGCAATAATATTATTTAAAGTAATCACCGCTGTGTGATTCAGGACAATCTCATTTATTTTTTAACTCAAATGATTAATTTATTGCTTGAACAAAGTATTTTGTCACCCTAAGAAATCACTCTGCTTTGAATCAACAAAATATTTGGTTGGTATTCAATGCAAGCTTTCTGTTTGTTTCAATTCATAAAAAAAGTTCCAAATCAATTCATAATTCCATTCAAATCAAACCAATATATTTTTTTAAAGTAATCACTGCTGTGTGATATAAATTTAAATAATGTTTGCTTTATAACAACCACATTTATCGTTTAACTCAAATGTTTCATTTATTGTTTAAACCAAATTATATTTTCACGCTAAGAAATCACTCTGTTTTGAATCAACAAAGTGATTTGTTGCGCTCCAATACAAGGTTTCTATTTGTTTCAATTCATGAAAAAGTTACAAATCAATTTAAAATTTAATTGAAATCAAACCAATCAAATTATTCAAAGTAATCACCGCTGTATGGTATTCGTTTATATAATATTTGATTTATAACAATCATACTTATGTTAAACGTCGTTTTAAACTAAAATGGTTAATTTATTGTTTTAATAAAATATATGTATGAGCGCACATTTCATAGCTGCCATAATGCTGCTTCTGCCTTGGTTTTTCTAGTGTATGTATAAACATGTTAATTTGTAAAACAGATTACCAACGAATTATTCTCTTTGCAGATAACTGGAAAAACAGCACAACTTGGAAGACGATTTAGAAAATAAGCTGCCATTATGACTGCCTCTCCGCAATAGTTCTTCCCGAGTCCTGCATCCAACCACATGCACGATGTCATCTCCTGGAAAGTCCGATTCATGCTTTCCAACACGGCGTTCAGCAGGCGGAATATGGTGTGGTAATTATTTAAAAACAATAAAACACGATTCTCAGTTTTATAAAGCATGAAGTTTTATTTCAATCAAATTGTTGTATTGTATTAGTTCTTCGATGTTTATTATTTCAGCAAATGCGTTTTGTTGATTTAACCAACGATAACGATTACATACTCGTGTGTTTTTCAGAAATCGCAAACGTAATTTGTGATCGACCCTCCGTCCCTTTCATTTCATGTATCGTTATTTTTGAACAGATCTTGAATTGTCAAGATTGACAAGGAGAAACGTCAATCTGATGTCAGTTTCCAACGTATATAAAGTACAAGGTATTATATTTGCTGCAATGTTTATGTAGTGGTACGAAAAAGCAAAAGCAAAAAATAATTATGAAATGTCTTCAGAAATGCATGAAATTTCAGCAGTTTCATAAGTTACATAAGTATACAAAATGATTGAAGGAATATGTTATTACTGAATACTTTTGAGTCAATTAGCGCTGATATTTTAGGTGTTCGAAAACGCGACGATGATTGTTTCCTAATTTCGAGTATCACACTTATTCAAGGTATTTACTCTGATTGATATTGAGTAACGTTAATTTTTCAAATAATAAATTTTTAAATTATAATTTAATTTTTATGATTATCGTTAGAACATATCGTACATATCTTCAGGAAGATCCACAACGATTTAAACTCGAAAAAATAGATAAAAATGTATACAACTAGAAGGAGCTTCGCGATTTCTCACCAACAAACATGGATGTTTGTATGTCCGCCGGTTTCGCTCACATTTGAGTAACTTTAACTCAAAAACATTAGAACCAGAACGTATCCTCAATTGAGTTCCATTGTCTCAACCCTGTAATCCCTGTTTTTTAAAGAATATAATTACTCTATTTGGCAACTATTTGAATGCAGAAATAACTTTTGTTCATCGGATATAATGGTCAATTGCATAGGTCCCATCCATAAATGTAGTTCCGCTGATGATGTGTCGATGTCAACAAACTGGCTTTTGCTCGTTGATCCCTCAGTAGTGCCCGAGTATGCTCTGTAATATGTTAGTATATTATGTATATTATGTTTTAATAGTAAAGAATTCGTGGCTCGATTATTACATTTGTAAAATCAAGTGGCAACTCAAGTTACCACGAAGCTATGGTAGTAGATACATAGGGCATATGCATTACATCTAGTGCCTCATTGAAGTTGGGTTAAAGCTGAAAAGGGCCCCACTTAGATCGAACTAATGCTATATATTTTATTATGCTATATCCTTTATAATGTCTTATGCATTACATCAGCATTATTACATTGGTAATGCATCACTATATTCTTATCTAACGCTTCATTACTTGACAACTGTTAAATTTAATGAAATTCCGCATGTATGATGTTGATTGATTTGGAGTTGAACAAGCGCAATAACATAATGCTTGTAGTTACTTGAGAAGGCAACATGAGAACAAGGTTATCCGACCCGGATTTAAATAATTGAAAAAATAACATGTAACTATCTCGAAATTGAGTTTGGCGCAGTTTTCTTGCGTTTGCAATAAAAATGTAAAATAATAAATTAAATTCATAGAGCGTGATTACTCAGCATTTAGCGTTTTAGATATATTTATAAAATTTAGTAAGAATTTACTCTACATTGAGTAAGCTGGAATGAGCGTGTATGTGAGAATACTATGACATCTGGCAATATACTTTACCAATGGTTGTTTTCAATGTACTTTGGTCTTTGTTTGAACAACGAGGGAACGGCATAGAGCATTACTGTCAGCCAATTTTCTGGGGAGTGCTCATTCGAAAGGGACCGTTTTAAATTTTTAAAAAGGACACTGAAAAGAAAAAATATTTGTACCAACTGTTCCATCTTAGCATTCTTCTTTGATTTAACAAAACATTTTGTTTTGAACAATGAAACACGATGTTCAATTGTATAAAACAAGAAGTTTTATTTCAACTCAAAGGTTTTCTTGAATTACTTCATCATTGTTTATTATTTCAACAAATGCGTTTATTTGGTTTAACAAAACATTTTGTTTTTTTAGCAATAAAACACGATGTTAAATTCTATAAAACATGAAGTTTTATTTCAACTCAAAATTTTTGTTGAATTATTTCATCAGTTTTATTGGTCCATATTTAAACCAAAATTTTAGTTGAATTGATTCCTATTTTGAATAGGTATAGCTGCGTATTTTTTGGCGTGTAGGCAGTGGCGATAACGATAAGGACGCTTTTTACGCGCAGCTTGAACGTGAATACAACAGCTGCCCAATGCATGACGTCAAAATCGTCAACGAAGCTCTCAATGCTCAGGTCGGCCAAGAGGAGGAATTTGGACCGGTTATAGGAAAGTTCAGCGCCCACCAGCTTACGAACGTAACCAAAATGAACATATTTTTTGGCTCTGGAAGTACTAGCACACCGGTCCCAAGCTTAACGATTCGCCCCTAATAACGTAACTCACACCAACACACCCTCAAGTATTCTGTCAAAATAACATAACGAATCAAAACAAAGCCAAAGATACTAGTACCTAAAGGTACTAAAAACCCAGGGGGTGAGTAACTCTGCCACGTTGTGTTTGTGTTGATCGTGTACGAATGTGTTTCTGGGGTGGCAGAAGGTGTTTTTGTGTTTTCACAAACTGAATCGAAAATTTATGCTTATTGGCAACCATGCACGGTTCAGACGTTTGATACATGCTCACATATGCATCGTCTGAATTACATTTGTGTAAGCGAGAGGGAAACAAAAACAAACAATCGATTCGTGTAAGTGGTGCCAGATATGAATTTATCTTTCATGTGGTGGCGAGTGTGTCTGAAGTGTGGCGGATTGTGTTTTTTAGGGTGGTAACACTAGGTGGTCGAGTGACTTACCCCCTGTAAAAACCGCAAGAGTGTAAAGCAAGATGCAGACTGCAAGGTTTAGTTCGAAACTAGGGTTCTACAACAGTGAACCATTTTCAAATAGCTAGTTGCATATTGATTTTTGATAGCCTCCTATATCGATACACATGGAGATCACCACAACCGACCGAATCACAAATCGACCACGTTTTGATTGATGGAAGACACTTCTCAGATATTATCGACGTCATCGCGGCGCCAACATCGACTCACACCACTTTCTGGTAAGCAGCGTTACCGGAAGCGAGAGTGTGAGAGCTTATCGAAACTCCTCTTGGGGACTGCTGAAGTACCGTCAAAGCAGCCATTCCCAACAAACATCGATGTTGAATTAGAGCTTGTTCAAACAAATTTGGAGAAGCTATTCAGCTTTTCTAGAAGAAACAGCTGGATAGCTTCTCCAAATTTGCTTGAACAAGCTCTAATTCAACACCGATGTTTGTTGGGTTAACAACGCAGCGAAAGGTGCAATATGGTTTGTGGAAAGAAATCGACGGAACGACGATAAGTGTCATACTTTTCTAGATGAGCGGGCATTTTCTACAGAGCGGGCATTGATGTTGCAGCAGGCAACTCGTGAAAATGTAGAGCAGTACAGACAGATGTACTGCAAGCTCATCTTTTCCCTGATAAGAAGCGTCACCTAGAGGAGTTGGAGTGCGAAGAAATGGAGCAGCTCACAGGAGGACTGGCTTCATCGCTATTGTGGACAAGGGTTACGTGCCAACTCCCACGATAAGTGAAGTTATGGAGCTATCAAACAGCTTAAGAGTAACAAGGCAGCTGGAAACGATGGCATCGGAACGGAAGTTATGAAAATGGGCCCGGATAAGTTGGCGACTCGTCTGCACCGACTGATAGTTTGAATCTGGAATACAGAACATTTCCAATATACAAAAAGGGTAACAAGTTAGAATGTGAGAAACTTTCGAGCGATTACTATTCTCAACGAGGCCTACAAAGTGCTGCCCCAGATTATCTTCCGTCGTCTATCGCCACTAGCAAGCAGATTTATGGGAAGATATCAAACCGGTTTTGTGACCGGTCGATCAACAACTGACCAAATCTTTACATTGCGGCAGATCCTCCAAAAGCGTCGCGAATATCGAGTCCCTACACACCACCTATTAATAGAATTCATGGCCGAATACGATACTATTGATCGTGAAGAGCTATGGAAGATTATGGAGGAGAACCTTTTTCCCGGGAAACTGACCAGAATGATCAAGGCTAGGATGGATGAACGTTCCAGATGGTAGCTGATCAGTACACCAAGCTGAGCCGTGGAGCGGAAAAGGTTGGATTGCGGGTGAATGCGTCGATAAATAAGTATCAGAACTATGACAATGGAAGGAGATGAGTTCGAGGTGTGGATAAGTTTGTGTACCTCGGGTGATTGGTTACGTCGGATAACAACTGCAGCAGAGAAATTGGGGGACGCATTATTACCGGAAGTCGTGTCTACTACGGACTCTACAAGACTTGTAAGTCTGATGGTAAACTTCACCTCCGTACAAAGTGTACCATGTACAAAACGCTCATAAGACCAGTAGTTCGCGAAGAGCATGAGACGTGGACATTGCTCGAAGAGGACCTGCAAGCACTTGGAGTTTTCGAACGACGCGTGCTTTGGACCATTTTTGGCGTTGTATGTGAAAAGGGTGTATGGAGTAGAAGGATGATCCACGAGCTGGCGCAGCTCTATGGCGAACACAGTATCCAGCTAAAGCTGGAAGGGTACAATGGGTGGAACATGTTGTAAGAATGTCGGACAACAATCCTGCAAAAATGGTGTTTGCCTCGAATCCGATCGGTACAAGATGCACAGGAGCGCAGCAAGCTAGGTGACTAAATCAAGTAGGGCAAGACCTTGGAAGTGTGGGACATTCGAGCATCTGAAGACCAACAGCTCTTGACCGAATTTTATGGAGAATCGTCGGTGCGGTCATAATAGAACGTTGCATCAGCATAAACAAGTAAGTAAATCGAACGTCTGTTTGTGATGATCCTAACATTCATGATTTCTTCAAACATAGCGTGATGGGGTTGTTTTAATTGCAAAACAAATCATCCTCCCATTGAAGATAACTGAAATATTTAATAATAGTTCTCCTTTGGATGTAATAGCAACAGTCATAGTGAAAGATTATTATGTAGTTAGGGAAGGTCCATTAATTATGTCACGCAGTTAGGGGGGAGGGGGGGTTTGAGAAAACGTGACGATCCATACAAAAAAATTTGAAGGTCCACACAAAAACGTGTCAAGGGGGGGAGGGGGGATTGTTAAAAGTCAATTTTTGAGTGACGTAATTAATGGACGTTCCCTTATAGTTAATAAAATTATATGAGGTTGTTGGGTTCAAACAGAACATAAAAAGTGTTCTTTATTTTTTCAAAAATCAAGTTCATATTAATAGTAGTTGGGATCTGATTGTTCTTCCCTTTTCAAAATTCAGCTCAAACCCAAATGGGGCTTGATTGTGAAGTCTTTGTTAGAAACACTTGGGAAGATTCAATAATGATGTCACGCAGTAAGGGGGAGGGGGGGGGGGGTTTGGGAAAACGTGACAATCCATACAAAAAAAATTGAAGGTCCATACAAAAAACGTGACAAGGGGGGGGGGGTGTTATAAAAAGTCACTTTTTGCGTGACATCATTATTGAACGTTCCCTTGCGAAAAATTCATTAATTTTCACAATTATAAAACAGGACTCTTCTTTTATTAGTGATTCAAACGTGTTTGAATAAATATATAATATTTTGATCAATATATTGCTAGAAATATTTACCATCGATTGCTGAAAAATTCGGTAAAATTTGCAAAAGCAGAACGCTTTTTGTGACGTTGTCATTTTTCAATTTGTAGGTAGATACATAAAAAATATATACCTTCATAAAAAATCGTATAATTTCCAAAAATGTGGACTCGGCTTGACCACCCGGATAAAAATAACCATACAATTACAATAAAATAATATAAAGTAATATTTACATCTATTGTCGACCATGAATCTTATTGTTCATGTATCAGATAAATGAAAAATGAATATTGTCATTACAATAGATCTACTATTCACCCTATAGGCAAGAATTATCAACAAATGTGAAACAATAAAATCAATAGTAATTGACTCAAATTTGTTCGGAGAAAAACGATTTTTACTATAGTTAAGATACATAACAACCCCCTGATTCTATTGTCGATGTCGCAATTTACATTAGATTCTATTGTGGAAACAATAACTTTTATTGTCATCTTATCGTCATGAACAATATAGTCAATTTTACATACGATTGATTCTATCGTATGGTTACAATACATTTTATTGTAAATCTATGATAGTTTTTTTACGGGCATGTTAAAAAACTATTGCACAGGACTGATCTTATTTTTTAGTTTCCTAAAATGATCTGGCAGCACTGCACTCTGGTATCGTCGCCGGTTCAAGTGCATTTAAGTGTTGTTGCTGTAATAATCATATTATGTGTTGATTTAAAGGTGTCCACTTGCCGTCCCAGACAGTAAACATGACGCTGGAAACTACATCCCATCCTGCCACGCATTACTTGTATTGGTCTTCATTAATTGTAAGTTATTATTCTTCAAATCATACACCGAACATATGACTTAGATTATGATATTATAATTGTTAGTCCGGTGGAGTCGCCGGGTTGGTTGTAGATATCGTGTTGTTTCCAATCGACACCATCAAAACACGGCTCCAGAGTGAGCGAGGCTTCGTCAGATCCGGTGGTTTCCGTGGCATTTACAAAGGTCTAGCTCCGGCAGCGGCAGGAAGTGCACCGACAGCGGCTCTTTTCTTCTGCACATATGATGGGTTGAAATCTCATCTAGGTAAGTTGACGACCAAGTCTCAACAACCCTATGTCCACATGGCATCCGCAGCATGTGCGGAAATAGTAGCTTGCCTGATACGTGTCCCCGTTGAAATCGCTAAACAAAGAAGACAGGCCATGTCCATCAAATACAATACATCATCGGTGGAAATTCTGTTTAATGCTCTGAAGACGGAAGGCATTCGACGAGGCTTGTACCGTGGCTTTGGTACAACGATTATGCGAGAGGTACCGTTCTCATTCATCCAGTTTCCATTGTGGGAATACTTCAAACTGAACTGGACTTCCCTAACGGGGACAGCACTGACGCCGGTGTCTGTTGCCATATGTGGAGCAATTGCTGGAGGTATCGCTGCAGGGCTGACAACACCACTGGATGTAGTTAAAACCAGGATTATGCTGGCCGATCGAAGCGAAGCGGACAAAACCAATCCGTACAGAATTCTACGCGGAATCTACCGCGAGCGGGGCATTCAAGGGTGAGTTGGTTTGAGGTTTTAGTTTTAAGGTTTGTACAGAACGTTTAGGTTCAACAAATCGTTATCTCTTGTCCTGTTCAACCGAGCGATGAGTTTGAAGAGCTTGTTGACTCTCTTGTTGAAACGTACGATAGATTCAACGAAATAGTTTTACCAAGTAAACAAATGCCCAGTATTGATTGAAAGTTATTGTTGGCAATACAATTTCCTGTTCGTTATGTGAGAAAACTAAAAATCCTGAGCGATGGCGGAGATAAAAATGTAATTAAAGTTCGCTGTATCATGGTTTGATCAATAGTTTTATTGTTGTCATTCACAGTTCAAATTAGTGATTTTCCACAGCTTTTGAAGTGTGTACCATTTTTGCATCAGTATAATTTTGTGACAACTTAACTAATTTGTCACTGAGATTCAATCGCTTTAGTTATTACCGGTTCATATTGAATTTAATCAATAATTCAATCATTCAACTGCCACAGGAAACTACCAGTATCAAGGGCAATTTTTATTTTTATTTTTTTGAGTGCCCAAAAAAGGATGAAGGCATAGAAAACTGCAGCTCTAACTTTCAAGTAATTTCATCTCTCAAAAAATATCCCATATAAAATCAATCAGCGCGAAACCTATGTACCTAGTAATTTTGATTTCTTGAACCGTTTCAGCATTTTCGCCGGTTTCGTACCCCGGGTGTTGTGGATTACATTAGGTGGAGCAATATTTTTCGGATTTTACGACTTAACATCACGGTTGCTGAATTCGGATGACACGAAGTAGTGCAAAAGTCAGTGTACATAGTTGAAACTATCGTTTAATCTTAGGTAAAGCGATTCTATTATGTAGTAGTTATGTATCCTAAGCAGATAACAATAAACAAAAAACACTTATTAAATAATTGAGGTGGATGCATTATTTGGTGTATGCTTAACTGGTTGCGAATAAATATAGTAATTTGTAATACTAGCGTAGTGGAGAATAAACTATAGAACTGGAATCTGACGTTGAGTATATGGCAATTGATGAGGCTGATTAAGCTCCACTTCTTTTTGGCTTATGCATACAGTTCATGGCCTCCGGTGTAAGTCTTGCTGCTGTTGATTCCCTTAAAGTAGGGTTCATCCAACCGAAGCTTTCCTTTCAGTAAGTGTTCCGTTTCTAGATCGTTATCGTCCTCCAGATCCGATGAATCGAACGAAAAGCTGGGCACGTAAGAATGTTTCGTGAAAATTGTATGCTTCTTTCTTGCCATTAGGTAGACCTGTAAATCAAATCAATTTTGAGAAATTACTTTGAAATTTTTCTATTTTTAAACAAAGCACCATAACAGATAGAAGCATCACTGTAATAAGGACGGCAAGCGGAATAACTACAAAATTCAAACTTTCGGAGCTGGCCGGATAGTGTTTGTCAGGTACTTGCACCCCTAGTCCAGATTCCGTCGTGGTCTTCATTGTTGCGTTGAGCGTCGAAAAAACTGTTTGCGTTAGATTGAAGCTCATTTCGCCTGTTCCGCTTGTGCTAATTGTAATTTATGGCCCTTTCTCGCGAAAAGATAAGCAATGTCTTGTGTTCTTTAATTGCAAATGGATATGCCTTTAACCGTAATGTATAATGAGAGTCGTCTTTCACATTTTGCACATTCTGAATAAGATGCCTTCACAGACTTTTGAAGTTAATTAGATTTAAAAGTGGAAGAAACAAACCCACTCATGAAGGAAAAAATGCACTTCAGTAATAATATTCGGTTTTGCGTTCTTCGTCGTGCACTTTGAAGTTTTCACTGCGATGATTGTGGTGTTGTTTGACTATCTGTGCCGTGCGGACGTGCTGTGGTCGGTGTGCACTTTGGGTGATGTCAATGGGTGGAGCCCGTTCACAGCTATCACCACCCACTCTACCGATGTGTGGGTGGAATAGAATGGGATCATGATTAACCGCTGCGTAACGCTTAGTAACGTAAACAAACCGAATCGTTCCAATGACGATCACCACGTACCACTTAAAAAAGTCCAATATTCACTAAATTCGTGAAGAATAAATACCTTTTTTTTTGTCGCTAAGTGCTTAATTTACAAAATTATCATCAATGGAAAATTTAGAAAAACTTGAAGAGCAGCTGAAGTCTCGCATGCAAAACGTGGGTAGACTATCATTGAAATACCAAAACAAACAGTTGGCCGAAAGTGGGGACATCGTGGTCAAAATCGTTGAGCCAATAAACGATTTCGCTAATTTCGATGCTAAATCTTTAGCTATTGAAAGTCAAAAATGGACTTTACCGTTAGAAACCGTGCGTATAACTGATTCATCGGTGGCGTTCTTCCTAAAACGAGAAACAGCATATCGGTGTTTTGTTACCGCATCGTTAGAAGACCATTTCAGGCCCACGAATAAAGCACATCAACCGATAGTTGTATGCAACGATGTTGATGAGAAAAGTTTAGATAATTTAAGTCTAAGGGAATTTAGAATTTTAACAATAAATAACGTAGTTAGGAATTTGTTCGAGTTCGGTGGGTTTGATATCTCAACCAACGGTTCACCGGAAGAGAATTCAATCATTATAAAGTTAACCCACAATCGCAGCAACGCCACTCCCAATTCAATTGATCTTATATGTGGTCCAATAACATCCAATTGTCTAAACGCAACCGAATTCATAAAGTAAGTATATACAGTAACATTTCCTACCATTCGACTTGTTCGACTATCTTCACCCCAATTAGAAAACGCGCAAACGACATGCAACTGATCGCACAGCACAAGTATGGCATACGTGTTGGAGACCATCAGCGATTCCAGGTGATGATTGCTAGTCTGGGGCGGTCGGCAGCCATCGTTGACATGCTGGAATCCAAAGCATCCAGCCCAATAGACATGAAGAGAGAGAAAAATCACTCTAGCAAAGGTATTATCGACAGTTTCCATTTACAAGATGCAATAACATTAGGGTTGATCACTCACAGGAGCGGCCTTTATCTTGTATAACTACGCACGTATATCAGTCTTGTTCAAAACGCTGTCCGAAAAGCAAAAAACTCGTTACTATCCAGAATTACCTCCAATAGAAACAGTGGATTTCGCTCTACTAATAGAAGAGGTAGATATGATTTTTAAAGGTTGGTTTTCTTGCTATGTTGCATATGAAAAATATTCTTACTATTTTAGGATGAATGGCACCTGTTCTGGGTTTATGTGGTTGGTTTTCCTGATATGATAAAGCAAGCGCTTGGTGATGGCATGTTGTCGCGGTTGTCACCACACTTGGTACTGAGCTTTGCCTCGGGGTTGGTAATTTGCCTAAGCAAGTACTATCGTCGAGTCCGGATATTAACGGTAAGGAAGTATGATACGCGATTTAGTAGTTGACTAATTTTATGCTTTCATTTACCAGGAGAATCGCGAGCATTTGCTACCAACCATGTTCGCCAGAATTTACTTGTTGAAGTCTGTGTTCCACGTGTTGTCAGCGTTATTGAAAATAATGGACTTAGAACCGGTGACACAAATGTAACATACCTACTCCTCCGTACTTGAGTTTTCATTATTCTAAGACATATCCATGAGCTTTGTACAACTTTTTTATTTGGCGCATCTGTATTGCTGTGGATCGCATTATCAACATTTGACTGAGAAAATATTGTTGTTACCTTAATTAGGTTGTTCTTTAAAGTTTTTTTTAAATTAATGATTAATATAATGATTATCCATAACCACCGAACATGAAAACAAAACAATAACAGTTGATGTAAATCGTCCACACCGGAGTTATTCGTTAATTTTCCAGTGTAACTGTTGAGATTGCGTATCAATTATCAGCTTGTTGAGCTTGTACGTCTGTTTGCGTTTCCAGTATTTGAGCCAAACTGTCATTAAGCCAAATGTTTCTGATGAAACATTAACATACACATTTTCATTTGAAACAATATTTTTCAAACAGTAATCAATGGTAAATAGCCATTATTTCAACTCTATGTCTACTGAATTTTGAATATCCAAGTTATGCCAAGTTATAATTATGCCAACTACCAGCTTTCATTTTCCACTATTTATGCTAAATGGCCATTATGCCAAACGGCCTTTATGCTAAATGACCATTGTTTATCCAACATCTTATGCCAAATGACATTATGCCAAACGACTTTATGCCAAACGACTTTATGCCAAACGGCCTTATGCCAAACGACGTAATGCCATATGGGGTAGCCCCGTATAAATAATTCCATATTCCACCTGGTACTCCAACTAGAGAGAGAATGACATTCGTAAGCGTGTATGTTGATGGTTTTCTGGTGTTCACTAACGGTTAAAAAATGAAGAAGAACTTGAAATCTTTCCTTCATAGCCGATTCAAGATGAAGGATCTCGGCGTAGCAAAGTTTTGTTTCAGCATAAGGATCACCAGAGATCGTCAGAACGGCAAGCTTTACATTGACCAACAAGCCTACATTGAAGGTGTCCTGAAGAGATACAATATGGCAAACTCCAACCCCGCGACTACTGAAGCTTGACAAGACTATGAGCCTGACCAATCCGGAAGAAATAGAATCAATACGAGGCGTTCTGTTCAAAGAGGCACTTGGTGCCCTTCTGTATGCGGAACAGGCAAACAGGCCAGACCATATTCGGTTAACGTAGCGAGTCAATTCTGTAACATTCCGAGGCAGCGTATTTGGGAAGCTGTGAAGAGAATTTTACGTTATCTTCGTGGAACCACTGGTACTAGGCTGTAATATTCTGCGGCGGAAACCCACAGCTAACAGGCTATGCCGATGGGGATTGGGAGACGTGGATACCCGGAAATTGACCAGTAGATGCATTTTCATCGAAATGGGAGGAGCAGTATCGTGGAGCGTGAAACGGCAGGCATCTGTAGCCGTATTGTCTTGCGAGGCAGAATTTATGGCTCTCTCGGCGACAGTTCAAGAGTCTGGTGGCAGCAATTGCTATAGCAATTTGATGAGAAGACGGCGGTACCAGTTTTGTTTGCGATAGGTGAGCGACCCGGCGACATATTTCGGTGGTTGAAATTCCACGGGGTGAAGCGGAATTTCATCTATACCACCATTCGTCGGTACCGGGAGACGGGCTCTGCCAAGGACCGTGCAAGATTCGGTGGCCGCTTTAGACGAAGACGCCAGCGGCTATCAAGGTGGTGAGGGAGCGGGTTCGACAAAATATGAAACGCTCGATCCGGAAGACCGCTGCTGACCTGGATGGGTCAATCGGGACCATCATGATGAAGGACCTGGGATACAAGCCGTACAAGAAACGCAAGGTTCACAAGGTAACGGAGGGTACAACGAGAAACGTCTCAACATCCTCATACAGCAAGGGCGGGGGGGGGGGTGGGGGTTCACATTTTCTCAACGCATTTTTAAAGTGTATTCGAACTTATTGAACACCCTGAAGTACATTCTCGAGAAGGCTGCTTTATAACTGTGGCACATTATCACGTGTATAACGAACAACCTTTGAAGCATCTTTCGACGACACACAGATGATTGTATGTCGAGAAGTGCCCATCAATGTTCGCCGCAAGAGTATACGGCGATAGAACCATTTCATGGAAGACTACGAAGCGCATACCACTTCGAGACGCCCGGCTTCTTGAACTACGTACATAAAGTTCAAACATGCATTGAAACATATTCCAGTACACTACGATCTAAAGTTCAATAAAAAATGCCTTGAGTGAATTGCGCAAGCTTCCGCGGTTGTCACGAATCCAGACAAAACCCAAGGTCGTTGATCGATGAAACTCTTTGGTGATATTGCGTCGAAAATTGTATTGTAAGTTTAGCGCCATCCTTTGTGCCACTTACGTGGTTTGTTTAATCTGGTTCGTGTTTTCGGCGTACTTTTCTTTAGATCATAAAGAAGTGTACGCCATAGACACTAACAAGATTTGACAAACAATTATGATTACCGTAAAACAGAGTAACATTGCTCAGCGAGGTAAATATTAGTGGAGTTTGATCATGTGACTCCATTGCATGAAATCACGTGTTCTTGACCGCGAAAAGTAGACTTCACTGCGAACATTATAACTTTACTTATCAGGCATTGAGTAGCACTCCGCGAAAACTGGCGTGTTAATCATAGCAGATGCGGCTCAAATAGCTTTTGACTTACATCCAGCGCCTGAAAAAGTAATTCTCATCCCCGGAAGCTACATCTAAGATGGCAGCCCCATCACGAGGATAGGAGGCCTTAGGCCAATGCCAGCTAGCGCCAGTTACTGAGCCATCCCGAATCACGAGGTAGCCCTTACCCTTTCCAATAAATTTTCCCAACGCACCTTGCAATCCATAAGGTGAAAATCACAAGAATATTACACGTTCAAATTAAAATAATATCATTAGCTACGTGCACCTCCAACCCGATGGGTGACGTTCTGACAGTCAGTGGTGCCATTTTGAAAAATGTGAAATCATTCTACAAACTTAAGCAGCCTTGTAATCAATTTGCATTGTTCTCGGGCTGTTCGCTTTAGTTGTAGCAGCAATGTGCGAGTTGAAAAATACTGCGGTATTTGGCTTTTCGCAATGGAGCGGATAGGCAAAGTGGTTATTTTCGTCAAAGGAGCTTGATGTAATTGAAGCTGCATATAGGATAGTAGAGGAAGTTTTGGGAAAAGTCTCTTCTGGTCTAGTTCAAGTCAGAGCGGTCGGTGTTGCACGCGTTGAACGCCAACTCGGCCGAGCTGAAATTCCATGATGGGAATTAGAATAAAGGTAAATGTGCACATGTCGCATGCCTAGGATCATATCGGCCATGTGCGAATATACGATCACCGGAGGTTGCAGACCAGGTGCTCGTTACGGTGTTTTCGAAATATAACGCGTAAAATGCATCGCGTGGGAGATGTTTCCGGCAGAGTTGGGAATACCCACCTACACTGGTGTGCAGGGCACATAAATGGATGTGAAGTATAAAATTCCGTCAACGCTGTACTTCGCCAGCTGGAATGGAAACATCTAATCACAAGGCAACAAGGACAAATGCTTCATCTGCAAGGAAGAGGAACACCTGATGGCTTCCTGTCCCAAGCGGAAGCATCGGAGTCAGTTGAAAGTGCGTCGTCAAGAATAGAAGCAGAGCGGTAGACTGAAGAAAACGTATGGATGTGCAGTAACCGGAGGCACAGTCATGGTAGGATCAGATGCTGAAGGTGAGGTGGAATTGGAAACGCTAGAGGTTCTGGAAGCAGAAATAGAAGAACCTAGCGGTGGACACCTACGAAATTAAATAGCGATAATGAAACGAAGAAAATGGATACTCGCAATCGCGCGTAGATACAGTTTATACCCATGTCCAGCTAGAATTGAGAAGGAACTAGAAGAAGCTAAGATTAAATCGCCTCCATAGTTGGTTTAAGAAAAACTTTTCATTTTGTAATCCACAAACTTATACTGTCGCTAAAGCAAATCATTAAGATTGGTTGTGGCTACAATCATAACATTTGATAGCTATTCTTTATAAGGTTATTAATGAACTTTAAAAGGTTTTTTGCTATAGTATGGGGGTGCGTCACATAAATCAATTGTCAACATATATGTCCATTTAGAATCCGAAATAATCAAATCAACAGTATCTCGGTAACGGATTGACGTACAACTAAGTTAAACACATCAAAACAAAGGTAACTCACTGTACTTTAAAGAAAAATATCAATACATATCATTTCTCTTCGTTTCTAATGAAAATTTGCACTTTCTTCTTTATTCCTTCCACCAAACGCTGCACACCTCCGGAGTCAACTTCCTCGGTACATTTGTTCCCCACTTTGGTCTTCTGAGTCGCGTCCCGAGCCGTTTTTCCACTTTTCTTAAGGTTCCGCTTCGTTATTGCCCAAAATATCTCGATGGGCCAGAACTGCGGGCAGTTGGGTGGATTTATGTTTTTATCGTGGAATCTACGTTATTATCACGGTACCACTGGATGACTTCCCGGCTGTAGTGGCAACTCGCCAAATCTGGCTAAAACTTCACTGGACCTTTATGGGCTTTAATGAAAGGTAGTACCCGTTTTTTGAGGCATTCTTCCTTGTACAGCTTCGAGACCATCGTGTCATTCGTCACGAACTCCGTAGCTCCGTAGTTGCATATCCCTTGCCAAATCATCAGATTTTTGGCAAATTTATCCATAAAAGCAAACTTAAACTTCGCAGGAACATCGCAGGTTTCAGAGCGAAAAAATCGGTCCCTGAGTGAAATGGACCGATGCATGTTGCTGGATGCTGGCATGCCGAAACGATTTTGGGCCGAATCGATCAACACTGCATGTTACTTGCAAAACCGTTTGCCGTCTGCAGCTGTTGGATGTACGCCATTCGAGATCTAGTTTAAGAGGAAACCCGACCTGAATCACCTTCGGCTGTTCGGATGCAGTGCTTATGTCCTGGTTCCAGCAGTAAAGCGCAAGAAGCTGGATGAAAAGGCCATCAAAATGACGTTTGTTGGGTATTCAGGAGAACATAAGGCCTACAGGATGCTTAACCTTGCTACCGGTCAGATCGTGATAAGCCGAGACGTTCGGTTTTTGGAGATCGGAAACGAATCGCAGGGTGTCGTCACACATCGAAGGGAACCGGAAGCCCAACCATCGTCAGCCGAAACTGGAGTGGAGTTGACACTGAACGATATCCCGAAAGTAACAGTGGCGCCAAATGTGCTGGATAGTGACGAGGACGAGTTCCATGGCTGGGAGGATGACGAAGCTGCTTGGCTGCTAGGATTTCGTTTCGCCCGTGTCGATGCTCATGATACTTTGGAACATGATGACCAAATGGATCCAGTGGCAGAAGAAGAAGATATGCCCCCACCGGTTCGACGCTCGCAGAGAGTGACAGCTGGAGTGCCACCGGTCAAGGAGTCAATTTGGTGCAGCATACTGCAATTGAACCTAAAACGTTTCGTGAAGCTATTTCTAGTCCACAGTCCACCGAGTGGAAATCGGCAATGGATGACGAGATGCGATCGCATCAGGAGAATTGCACGTGGGAACTAACCGTGTTGCCCCCAGACCGAAAACCAATTGGATGCAAATGGGTTTTCAAATGCAAAAATGACCAGAACAGCAATCTGGTTCGTTACAAGGCGCGACTTGTAGCGCAAGGGTTCTGCCAGAAATTCGGAACGGAGTACGACCAGGTCTTCGCTCCCGTAGTGCAACAGATGACATTCCGGACGATGCTGACCATCGCGAGTCGGAGGAAGATGTTGGCTAAGCAGATCGACATCAAAACAGCGTACCTCCACGGACGGCTTGAGGAGGAGCTGTATATGCGACAACCGCCGGGCTATGAAAGCGAGGATCGAAAGCTTGTTTGTCGATTAAAGCGCAGCTTGTACGGGCTTAAACAGGCCGCTCATGTTTGGAACAAGCGGATTGACGAGGTGCTTAAGCAGATGGGTTATCATCAATCGAAGGCTGATCCTTGCCTTTACATCCAGCAGAAATCGGGCAAATACTCTTTTATATTGATCTACGTCGATGATGTCATTGTTATTTGCGCCACGGAGGATGAATTTGAAGTGGTAGTTCAGAGCCTAAGCAACGAATTCAAGATCACCGTTATGGGTAACTTATCCTTTTTTCTCGGCATCCAAATTCGACTGGCGCACGGACAATATCGCATTAACCAGAAGGCCTACTTGAATCGAGTTCTGGAACGGTTCGGAATGCAGGATGCGAAGACGTCGAAAATCCCAATGGATCCCGGCTTTCTCAAACAAACGGAGGAGAAGACTAAGCGACTACAAACCGCAGAGCATTTTCAAAGTCTCATAGGAGCGTTGTTATATGCAACCGTGATCTCAAGGCCGGATATATCGATTGCCACCTCGATTCTTGGCCGGCGTGTGACGACACCAACGGAAGCGGATTTAAATGAAGCCAAGCGGGTTCTGCGTTACCTAAAAGTTATGTTTCGGACACGATGATCGAAACCTGGAATGCTTCGTAGATGACGACTAGGCCGGTGGCGTCAGCGACCGAAAGTCTAGTTCGGGTTATCTCTTCAAGTTCGGTGGCGGCATTATTGGATGGAGCTGCCATAAACAGAAGTGTGTGGCACTTTCCAGTACCGAGGCCGAATACATCGCCTTAGCAGAGTGCCTTCAGCAAGTGCAATGGATCAGGAAACTGATGCTAGACGTTGGTGAAGAGCTGGATTTTCCTATTGTAGTTCAGAGCTGCATCGCGCTGACTTTAGGTGACCGTACGGAGAAGCGAGTTAAACACATCGACACTAAGTACAATTACATAAAGGAGATGGTTCGAGATGGTGTCGTGCGTCTTCAATACTGTCCGACAGAGCATATGCAAGCAGATCTGCTAACAAAACCGCTGCAAGCAACCAAGCTACAACAACTGAGAGAGGCGATTGGCATCAAGTTTTGGTGACGCGAGTAGCAGCGTATTTTTGTGCGATTTCATTATCTGACAGTCCAGGGTTTGCTTTGACGCTTCACAACACCTTCTGGTTCATCTTGCGGTCATATGTTCCACGACGACGCTTACCTTGAGGCACTCGATCCACGCTCTTTCGCTTCCTGAAACGTTTGAGCACATCATACACGGTTGATTTGGCGATTTTCAACGTTTTTGCGATTTTTATTGCGGACCACGTTGGATTATCAACGTGGGGATGCAGAATTTTCTCTCTCGTCTCGACTTCCTTCTAGAATAACGTTTGATTCACTCCACGAAACACAGCGAAATTTATACCACAGAAAGTGGGCGCCTACACGCTAAGACAAGAAAACGGAAAATTCGGTAAAAAATACCGAAAATCGCACAAAAGTGCACATACTGAAATTATCGGTAAACATGGATTACCGAAATTTCGGTATTGCTGGAAATCCGGGAAAAACATTAATAATTACTTATTTTTGTACGGTATTTTTTACCGAAACTGCTAGCAGCTCAATGAGAGAATTTTTAACCAAATTTAGGTAAAATATAACGATAAAATCTGTAAATCCACTTTACTGAAACATTAAGTAAAATCAAACGTTTTGTTTCGGTAAATTATACCGATACTTTAGGTTTTGCTACCAAAACCTAATTTTCGGTAAAATGAAAACCGTATTTTCGGTAATCTTATCTTAGCGTGTAGGTAAACAAATCACTGTAACAGAATTTTTGCAGCGGTTACTTTCCGTGCCGCTGCAACACAATATCTGATTCCGGATTCTAACTGGAAAGACCTTTAGAGTGTACTTCTGAAACATAGTGTAAAAAAAAACATATTACTAAATTTTGGATTTCCCGAAGGCTATATATTAATAGAACTAAACTTTTAAAATAATTACATTATTCATGATTCTAATAGAAGTTTACAAATTATTCTGTCCAACTTTAAAACATACAGTGCATTTAGGAAACTATTAACTGCCTTCATAAAACTAAACGTATTTCCACCTTACTTTAAGGTTTAAGTTGCGTTATCCCTAAATGCGTTATCTTCAAATTCGCACTACGGGTTTAAATTCTAACGCATTAAAATGCCTGATATTAAATTTCAGAGGAGTTCGGTTTTAATGAATTTGGCAAACCTTGACCTATGTTTGGGTTTTGACGAACATATTTAAATAAGACTCTTTATTCTTCTAAATAAATCAGCTTTTCAGCTATATAAGTGTTACACAGTGATAAAAATTTTCCAGTCGTGCTGGTCCTGACATGTTAAAACTTTAAACAAAACAAAATTATCTATACCCATTAGAAACCCAAAGCATTACCCTCCCACTCAAACGGTTTCAATACCTCCACGTTTCTTTTGGCGCTCTTCGCCCGCTATGAACGAAGTTTCCTCGGAGGTAGGGCTCAATTCCACGGGTATAGTAAGTGTGGTAGAATTCGAGTTGACGGCTACCACAATTGGAACGGTGGATTCTTTCGACATTACAACAGAACTACTACTGCTACCAACAACCGATTGACCGCTAGCGTTGGAAATGACGGCTATAGGCTCTAGACTCAACCGAGACGGGGTGTGGGACCGTGATGGAGCATTCGACGAGTTTCGCGAAACGGGACTTGAATTCTGAGAGCGGCGAAAGTCTTCCAGTGGGATCTCCTCTGAACGTGGTCTCGGAATACGTGGGCTGGATTCTCGGGATCTAGGCGTTCCTCCTGCTGTTCGATTGCGGGAAGTTTCACGAGACTTAGCCACACTGACGGCTATCGGTTGGCTGGATTCCCTGTCTCGTCGAGCTGTGTTGGAACCTTTCCGACGGGCTCCCGTAGAGTCGCTGCAATAATACAACAATTAAAAGAGTTATTTGCGATTAGATTTGTACTTGTTCATTGATTGCGCAACTTATGCTACGGTAATGGAAATGTTAAGGATAAATCACTATTGCATTTGGTTGTTCTTGGAGGTCATCATAAGGTGCAGTGAATTATTGAGTTCCTCCTGAGGATAGAGGAAAAAATATAACTTACACTGTTTGAACAAATGGACTTTATCCGTATTTTAGGGAAAGCAAAATTAAGAATGAGGTTGATGTGTCTTATCATGAACATTTCCACATAGTTATTTCGGGTTGAATTTGGTAATTTGTGTAAAACGGCTTAAGAGATTATGATTTTACTTAATGATTTCAAATAAAAATACATATGTGTAGATATTTTGCAAAACATTACCCATCAATCGAGCGACTGGCGTTGAGTTGTATTCTGCTAACACTTCCGGACGGCATACTGTCCCGTCTCAAGGCAGATGCAACTCCGGGAACGCGGTTTGCCGTGGAAAACAACGGGCGATGTTCCCGAGGATGTCTGGCGCTGTTTGGCCGCAACATTCCACTGGGTCCCGTCGAGCCGGAAGATGTCAGCGACTGAAACGGAGCATCGTTAATTTGACCAGGGATTTCCAACAGCTGCGCGATCTGGAACATTTTCTTTGACGTGCCTTGCTACGGCCTTTGGTGAGCCGTTGCTGTTGCTGCCACACATCGGATGTGGTCATCGAACATGAACTTGGCGTGATAATATTGGTGTCCGGTTGTTTGTGGCTCCACCACGATGAATGGTGAGATGTAAACTTCTGGAATCCTCTTTGTCACCGTTCACTTCGACGTCCTGCAGGAATCCAACGAATTTGGCTACACCCCATCCCAAACGTTTACTATCCGGTTCTACCAGAATTAACTGAAGGATGTCCATAACCAAAAATCTTCGATACTTGGTTGCATCACGCATGACCACCGTATATGCGATCAAATCACTGTTATCTGGAATTATATATACTTTAAAGTACCATGGAATATATTTCAGCACCTTAACATCTCACTTAAATCGAGGGCGTTGTCAATTTGCACACTAGTGATTGGGATTCGTAAGAGGCAAAAAGAAGCCCTTTCTCCACAGATAGTTTGACTACATTCGGCGAAGCAAGAAGAACACACGGATGGCACGGCGGGCCTTCTCCACTTCACCACAGGGCAAGCGCCTGTTGAATTTAATTCCCGTCAATGGAGTTCCCGTTGGTGGCAGCAATATTGTAGAATCGTTACACAGGAATTCCACGTTCAGAATGGACTTCACCATTTCGTTGTACCTACAAACGATAGACATTTGAAAATCACTAGACCAACCCGAATTTGAAAAATCTACTCACTCATCTTCGAAGAGGTCCAGGAAGATGTCTTCTGATTTATAGAAATTCCTCAAAACAGTCATACTTTGATTGCGAGCCAACATGATGGAGTGCCTATGCTGCTCGCTGATGTTAACATTGGTCGTGCCAACGCCAACGATTTGGGACAACAGCTTTAGCGTTAACTCAATCGTTACTAATCGAATTCGACAAGCTGGGAAAACAAAAAATCAAATCCCACTCATATAACAAGGACTTATTCAAAACAACAAAACTTACAAGGCTGACTGGATATCGTGATGATTTGGTAATAGCTTCTATAAGTATGATATTGTACTTGGAACATCCTGATGGTGACGAACGGTTCAGGACAATCTCCAGCCATTCCGCATTAACGCCTAGAAAATTTGATCGATTTTAGTTTTAATTCTCGATTGCGATATGAAAAGGTCTAAAAAAGTAAACAATTAGGACAAGGAGTAATATCAACCAACCATCTACCGTTCGATTGCCAGAAGTTTGAATTCCATGAAGGGTGTGCATGTTCAAGTTTTGAGCATAACAGTGTGGGTAGCGTGGATGATAAGCGAAAATGGAATTAATTTTAGCAATACATTCTTCTACCTGTTGGTTATTGAGTACTGAGACTAATGAGAATGGGGAGCAATTGGACGGAAGTGATGCGTACCTTGTTGTTAGCCAAAGCATACTAATAAGCAAAAGCGCCAACAGGAGCTAGGTAGTCATTTTCGGCACAGTCCAGCGACGAAAGAACCATATCCAAAACGGTCGGTTTGTTTCAGGTGCGCGATATGCATTCAGTAGCAGCTTCTCCTTCTCTTACGTCGGTGATGTTAACCTTTTCTATTTCGTCCGATACGGTGTTGAGGACTCGGTGATTCTGTAAATGCAGTCAATAGTCGATACGATTTAGTTCAAACTTTCCAAAATCTGCACTACCGAATTACCCGGAGATTGCTTGTCATGATTGGTGGAGGTGCTATGCTGCTGTTGCCTTCCTCAGCACTGTGATCATATTGGTACCCACTGATGAAGCAACCGAGCTTTCTAGCGTCTTTTTCCAGCTTTCAACTGGTTGCAAACCCTAATGCCACTACTTCGCGTTTTCAATATACGAATTGCAGTGTTGGGGCAGCCCTTCTTGAATACTGTGTGATCAGCATTCAGAATGACCCAGGTCAGGCTGTGATGCAGGGGTCCCATGCGTTATCACTAGGAATACGAGTGAGACAGAAATAAAGCTACCATGCTGGAGACAGCGTGGATTATTCATCTCCTTAATATCTAGATCGACAACCTTATTGAGCACAGCTGCTAGATTTCGGGTCGCAACAGCCATCGAGAATTGGTGGCGAAGGTCAATGAGAAAATATACAATGGAACGAACAATTTGTAGAAGTAAATGCTCCAGGAACCGCATTTAAATCCGGTATGTCCGAGACAAAGAATATCGTTCAGATAGTGCAAATGGTCGAGGTGCTCTGCACCAGATTTGCCAAACGGTGCTGAGGATTGGGTGGCCCTAGAATAGTAAGCAAATGTAAAACTGATCCTCTAAAATGCTTGTAACTACAAAACTTGCTTCAGTGTCATTCTCGCTCACATGAATCACGTCCAGAATATGCCTTTCCAATGAACTACAAACCAGATTCACTGAAGCAAAGGGCAGCCGATTTTGTCGCGAGATGAACTGCAGCATGTTGAAGCCCCGTACTCTGCGCAGCATTCTAAAGTGATAGCACGGGTAACTGCCGCGCACTTTGCGATTGACTCCGGATGGCTGGAAGAACCTGATTAGCCTGTGGTAAGACAGGGAAAGTCATTCGTATGCCTGGCTTGTAGAAGAAGTGAGTTGTGTGCGTTCAGCTTCCCGAGCTCAGCGTTCCTCAGGAACAGGTATATACAGCCATCAGTCATCCTCATCGGAAAAAGTGGAATTTATGGACGGATTATTGAGTTTTGCTAGGTTGTTTTCTGAGGAGTGATAATCTAAAAAACAATTCATTTCATATCGGTTCTTCATTTATATCATCAAAAACAGCCTCACTTTGAGGGACGTCTCATTTCGAATGTTCTCAAGAGAATGTTCGAGTGTTTACAATAACTGGACGCAGACAGAAACTGGAACCCACCGCACGCTGATATTATGTGTAGAAAAATACGACAGCATATTTTTCTCCAGAAGAAACTGCACAAGCAATAAGATTTCGCGCTATCAGCTGAAGGTCACTTGACTAGGATGTTGCACTGCACTGTGCGCCCGCTCGAACACCGGTGAGATCATTTCTGGTCGCCCAAATGAGAAGTCGCCAGCTATGCATCGAAGAGGTTCGCTTAACAAACTACGGTTGTTCTCCGATGCAGTTATGTTCGCTCCAGGCCGCTGTATAGATCTTCAGATGAGAATCAGCGAAAGGCGGTTCTAGGACGGTTTCCAGCCTCCCATCGAACCAAGCTAGGCTGCGAAACATTTACGCTTTGTTTGGTTCCGTTCGTTATTTCTCCACCAGTCGTATCTTAACCGCGCCTACCGCAATGATTATGGACTCTTCGATCGATGTCAACATGATTGTATCTGCTGTTCTATTTTAAATGTTGTACGCTAAGTTTGCAATCGAAAGGATTTGCATGAATACATAGTGATTTCTTGCATTGGCACTGACTTCGTCCGAACGGGAGAATCCATGCACGCGGACAATGATCAGGAAATTGCAGGTAAAATAACTCTGAACGTTGACTCGAGTCACTTTTACTCTGAGCGCCTATCTATTTGAGAGTCTTACGATAATGTGACTCGGTGACTACTTTTTTCGACATCAGCCCTGACTGCGGTGCAACGTAGCTGGTCGTAACGCTCGAATTACGAGAGAACGTCTTCTGTGACATTTTGACGTTGACATTTCGAGTCGTCCACATTTCGACAATAAAGTTTTTCATGCAGAACCCGAATGTCGCAACCGTAACATAATGACTTTTCACGCGTACTTCAAGAGTACTAACTGTCAGTCATGAGTGGTGTAATGATGATTGTACCGAACCAATGAGTTCACTTTGTAATGAAGTGGTGCGTTTACTTGAGCGAGGTAGCATTTTCAAGAAGTTCTCAAAAGCCATTGTTTACGTTTTGTTTTATTAGCCCTTGTAAAGCTCCATGTCGATTTCGTTTAACTAACACTATTATTTCTCCATTCGTTGAAATCGTTTATCTCCGGTGTATACAAGCACCTTTTACCTCTTTTATCAAGTTTAAGATCAATTTAACTACAAACTCGACCTCTACTCATGGCTTCTCAGCAATAGAAACGGAACAACATGGGATTAAACAACGTCAGCGTCATTCTTTACCTTCCACTTACGAATATGACTCCATCTCCGTCATAGGTTCAGATTACCTCAGAGATGACAATTGTGTGCCGTGCGTAATCTCCCCTACAAAATCACATCCGATGAAATGTGATGGTGATATTTTCGGCAAATACGGGCCATCCGGCAGATAAGAGTGTAAGGTTACATCAGTCCGTTCCGTAGATTCAAGCCGAACTAAACAATCAATTTCAGAGGTAACACACGAGAAACCCGCGGCACTGCCTTCGTCGTTTATGAGGATATTTTCGACGCAAAGAATCGCCTGTGACCATTTGTCCAGGTTTAACGTATGTAATCGTTACTTGGTGGTGCTATACTATCAATCAACGGTTGCCTTCAAACGATTAGATGTTGACAAGAAGCAAGAGGAGTTGGATCAGATGAAGGCGAAGTACAATATCAATTCGGACGATTTGCGGAAATAGATCCGTAGCGTAACATGTTCTTAAATAAGTTAGATATTTTAAGTTGTATTACAATGTAAATTGACTTAAGACAATGAAATGTAACTCTGGAATTCGTATGGAGAATTGAAGATTATTCCGAAATAAGCATAGGACTGCTATCGTCAATTTGTCCCGTTGCTAAAAAGTGTAACAGGTAGTCGGGTATCCAATCTGATTTGGTGTCGTCACTTTAAATAACCCAAAACCTAACTGGGAATGTCCACGGTATTTCCACCTCAGCATTCAAGGGCGCGAGGAAAACTTTCGTCCTTCTCAGCTCAGTAGCTTGGGTCAAAAACTCCCAACAAGTTATGGTCAGTTCTCCATGTTAAGGGCGACAGATTATCGTCCTCGTGCCAGCGTGGAACTCTAATCAGTGCTGCACGATAGCCCTTCGGCGAGACAGGCGGATGGGGGCAAGCTCTAAAAATTACAGAAAATCGGCATAGAGGGTGTACGGAATCAAATTGCACCACTTTTAAATGGATGTAACTTTTTACCCGTAGGGTATTTTCTATTGAAATTTTGGATGGAATCAGTTCAATGTGAATTTGTTTACGCTGTGTAAGCACTACCAGATGTGCAATCGTTGCGAAGATGGAGTCGGAAGAACAGCAGCGGCGCAAAAAAAAATTTGGCGCACGTACCTCGAAAATACGGATCTTTCTCATCACCATCAGCAGGAAGCTGGGAATTGTACATTTTACGGTGTCTCGTGTTTTGTTTCGACTCCACGAACGTTTGACCATCGATCGGAACGAAAAAAAGTGGCAAAAATTGATCTCCGTATAGTGTTAAAGATCACAAGCGGGTAGTTCAAGCTTTCAAGAGGAATCCCAACAGTTCAGTTCGAGATGTGGCGAAGAAACTGAATCTAATCAAAACCAGTACTCAGTTTAAAAGGCGCCTAATCGCGATGAACGGCAGAATACCAACAATCAATTTACAACTAGCGATTTGAAATTGGTTCACTGTTGTAGAACCCCTTGGTCCGAAATACACCTTGAAGCCAGAACCTTGCTGTACATATTTGCGCCTTTGTTTTGATTTGCTATGTTATTTTGACAGAATATTTGAGAGTGTGTTCGTGTGAGTTCATTATAAGAGGCGCATTATTGAGGTTGGGACCGAGCTTGGGACCGATGTGCTAGTACTGACTGAGCCAAGAAAAAAATCGTTTTTATATGGGACCTACTGGTCTTAGAATTAGTCTATGAGAATACGGTAGTTAAAACACGTGCACGGAATCTCTACACCCAGATGTTGACGAAACGACATTGCCTCGTTATGGATGATGAGACGTACACGGAGAAACCAAACTATCCAAAATCAAGTGTGATAGTACTCAAAACTAAGTACTCTGATAAGACTACTATTATGGATATAATTTTGTTCTTACTGGTTGGTAGTTTTTACTCAACCCTCAAGTATAATTGAAAAAGTCGATTTTACCCACAGCAAGGTATTTTAAGAGAAGTAAGTTTTCAAGTAACTATCCAAATCGGAGTGTTGGGCTGTCTCTTTGTTTTGGCTGAAAATTTTTGATCGCCATTTTATCAACAATGGTGGAAGAGAATTTGGTTTTGGCATACCGTTTCTAGTGTCTAGGTTTAAATCCTAGTATCCAGTTTAAGATTTAACTCGTCCGAGGTGCCTATACGTGGTATGGAGCAATTAGAGAAAATTATGGACACGGAAAACTACAAAAAAATAACTGGTAAGTGTAATTATTTCTCTTATTAGAGTGCATATTTTAATTCTGGTCGATTTGAAATTTTAGACATTGCTGCATTGATGAGTGTGAAGAAACCATCAACGGCAACTTCAAGGTGTTGAAGCAACACATTCGCTCGGAACACAAAATTACCACAAGCAACAAAAAAACCACCATATCGCCGAAATGTCCCAAGTGTAAATTACATACAAAGAGTTTTCTAATGTACTCGAGATTTTTTTTAAATACATTTTGTTTTATTCGAATTTATATTTTCTTTTAATTGAATTTGATGAAAGAAAGTTTACTAAAGCACATTTTGGAGTAATATTTTCAAAAAAGAAAACTCAATTTTGGATTATTTTTACAGTTGATTCACCTCTAATTAAACAGTTAATTTCACTCGGCATTGAGTCTCTTCGAAATACTCAAAATTGGACACTTTCCAAATAACTCAATTTTGACTGGTTTTACTTAGCTGTCAAGATGAGTGAAAATGACTTAATTTTGGATAGTTTGGTTTCTCTGTGTATGTAATAGCAAACCTCTGGCAGCTTCCGGGGTGCCAGTTTTCCAGTCACTGCTCATCATAATTTCGATGTCCTTGAGGACGTTGGAGAGCATAAGATTTCAAAGTTTGCCAAAAAATATATGATTTGGTAAGCAATTTGCTCGTGTGGAAATGGACAGGTGTACCTAAAGTAATGCCTCCAAAATCGTCTACTTCCTCTTCTGAGGTCACACGATAGTCCTACGATGTTCTGGCTGGATTTAGTTTCGTGCCATTTCTCGAAAGAGGTTTTTAAGTGGTACAAGGCTAAGACAATTGAAAAGTACTGGGCCATCATGAAGCAGGCACTTCGGAAGCATCCTAAGGAAGTGAAATCGGAGGAAGATATGAAGAAAAAATGGATTGCCACGCTAAAAAAAGTTGGTCCAATTGTTGTACAGGACCTTCTGAGAAGTGTTAAAAAGAAGGTTCGTGCATTTGGACATGGAATTAAAATTGAATAAAACAAACATGGGGAAATATTCATAACATGTTTTGTTTTACTCCCTGAAAGTTTGAAGATGATTGGTTGAACGGGCGAATTTTGCCGAATATTTATGTGTGTCGAAATTTGATTCCGTACACCCTTTAGACCTAGGTGACGAAAACGGAACGATTGGAAATTTAGGACATGAATGTCGCAAATATCACGTTCTTACGCAACAACACGTCGATTTCAAGACCGCATTTGATGCTACTGATCGTGAAGAGCTATGGAAGGTTATGGAGAGAATTGTTTTCTCGGGATACTCACTAAACACACCAAGACAATGATGGATGGTGTGCAGTACTGTGTGAAGATATCGGGTGCCTTATCGGACTCGTTTGAAACTCGCAAAGGACTTCGACTAGGCGATGGCTTTTCCTGTCTCCTGTTCGACATTGCGCTAGAATGTGTTATGTAACGGTAGGGTTTTAACATGCTGGGTACGGTTTTCAATAAATTCATGCAATTCGACGAGGACATTGTCAAAAAAAAAAAAAAGTTCCAGGCGGTTACTGAACAGTACATCAGACTGAAACTTGAAACAGTAAAGGAAGTATCTGCTGGAAGGAGGAACCGAGCGCGATAGAGCTCGCTCAGGCAGAAGAGTTATCATTGGCGGAGATGAGTTCGAGATGGTAGATGATTTTATGACCCTTGGATCATTGGTGACGTCGGATAACAAATGCAGCAGAGGACTTCGGAGACGTACAACAACTGTTCGTGATTAGTATGTACTCCACAAGACCCTAATGTCTGATAAGTATAGTAAGTAGACCCTAATGTCTGAAAAGTACAGTAACACACATAGGGGTTTCGCTCATATCTGACCGATCGACAGCTGATGGTCACTATTGGGAACTGCCAATCCGGCATTTATCCAGCCGTCAGGTATACCTCAAAGTCATCTGGATCGTTGATCTTTCTATCCAACAGACGATCTTAAAATCTACTTTCGGATTCGTGCGACCGACGACTGCATCTTCCTCCAACGTCAATTCGAAGCTTTTGCCAGCTGGTGCAATTTAAACAGAATGGTAATCACGTTTTTTCGGAAGAAAGAACTGATCATATTACCTACAGACTCGAAGGATCTACAATAGATCGTGTGGATCAAGTAAATGATTTGGGAATTATTCTGGACTCTCAACGTTCATTCAAGCAACATATCTCGTATGGTGTTGTTAAGGCGTCGAGGACATAGGGTTTTATCTTCAGGATAGCAAAACAAAGGAACTGCAACCAAGTGTTTTCGAATTACGTGTGCTAAGGACAATGTGAAAATGGCGTATGGATGAGAATAATGAACCACGACCTTGCACAAATCTATGGCAAACTCAGAATCTAGAAAGTTGTTAAATTATTTGAAAACACAAAATTCGCCATCTGTCAAAGACAGTTGCCTTTTTCCTCTTTGAATCATGCTTCACAAACTCAGACAGCTCACATCGTAGATCCACTACTTACCGCTCAAGACACAATGATAACTGAGTCATACAACGGCAAACTGCAAAGCCCGATCTGAGTAGTGCCTAGCTTGTCGGAAAGACAACATGAGCTAGGATCCAAGCCGATTCGTAATTGGACATATCGAAGTCATTTGCAGCAACTGTAAAAATTGCCGTTTTCCGTTCTGTTTCCGTTATCATTGTGTTTGGGCGGTTACGATGGATTGATGAGCTGCATAATGGTTGCAGATGAACTTTTATCGTATAGCGCGACATCGCTGTGACATTTTCAGTCAAACTCATCAAAAAGCGATTGATGAGAAAAACAACAGCATTTTGTATCAGGGCAAGAAAACTTGAAAGGGCAACGACCTCCAAAAAATTAACAGAGGGCAGCAAAAGAAATGCAGTAAACGGAAAGCAATATATCAACTGCAGCTGTCGAGAGCAAAATGAGGAATAATTCTAGGATTTTTTTCAAAAGGGCGAATCTAACAATGAGAGGCTCCTCTCCTCTCTCGCTCTCTTTCATTTATTATAGCGCCATTATAAGTCTTAAAGATTTATAATGAGCTAAAATAGCACGAAAGAACATGAGACAAATGAGATATTTAACCTTCCAGTACAGGTAGAAACACAATAGTTGTTGGCTACCATAGTCTACAAATAGTTGAATGAAAAACGTAACGCTGATTGAAATATGAATGAAAGAGAAAGTGATCAAAGAGAGTCTCTCAATTTCAGATCCGCCCTAATGAAAAAAAACCCTAGCATTATTAAGTGTTTTAAAAACATATTCATTAAAATTAGCAGGGTTGCACTGTATGCTTTGTTGTTGCCTGCCTTGGAAGGCGTTATGAAAAGATCCGAAAGGTGTTAAGCCCGTTACCATTACACCTCAAACCGTCAAACGCGCCATTTGTCAATGTGTCTATCAGTCAAAGCCGGCAGCGTCCATAAAAGTTTGTGCAAGTTCGAACTCTTTCGTAAATTGTTTAATTTTAAAATTATTCTCTCTTGATTTCCGCTTACGATACATTTTCTGAATCCCTATCCCCATTACGATACTTAGTTGAGCTAGCATTGATCAGTTTTAATCGGTAAGTACATGATTTTATTTAATAATTACATTAAAATATGTCCTTTATTGTTGAACAGTCAACATTCGCGCTCACCCCGAAGCGGTGAGGCTCATTGTCTTGATTGTTCTAGGAAAGGTTTATGTCCTACATTAAATACACATGCTGAATAATGATTGCCAGATTAAATGCTTCAGATATTCACGACATAACGTATCATATTACAGGATAACAATATTCTGCTCGAATGGAATAGTTTGAACCGTAGCTCAACCGTGAATGTCCACGAAACTAATCCGCGCTTGTTATGTTTCGGCGTTAAGAGGCGTTCAATAAGTTGAGTTTGTTAAACTACTGTTCTATTTAATTGACTTCAATTCCAGTCTCATTGGATCCGACCGGTCTTATCTAACAAGAACAATAATAAGCTTTAAGTCCACGTAATCATACCAAACATTTGAGTAGATTGTAATTGTAATTTACTTAAACGGCATCCTGTTAGTTACAAAAACTTTTGCTCAGGTAGATTATGTCTGTGTTGATCCGAATATTGAAGGAAGTGACTCTGGAATTCCGGACTATTAACGTATCATTGAATCCTGAACACAAGCATTGTATAGTTAGAAAATTATGTGTTTGGAGATGGCCTTTTAAACAAAATCTTAACAAAACTTAGAAGACAGGAAAAAACATAGTTTTTCGTTAACCGATGACTAACCAGACCTGGTTGTGGCGTATGATCAGATGATTATGATGTATGACGAACTTCCTCAGATATATCAGTCGATAAGAGCACGGTTAACTAACGTTGCCAGAGGCGTCGCGAGATCCAGATTCACTGAAGTTGTTTTCATAATCTAAACTTTTCTAAACATTCACAGTTTTTAAACGATTTTTGACGTAGACGACGACTTTGTTTTTATATAGTGGTACACTGCTATTCGCATAACTGTCCCATGTTCTATGGGATACCCTATATATGGACAGTTATGCGAATAACGCATACATTATGTCTGCCTTATCAGTAATTTTTGTTAGGTTACCGAAATTTTGCAGTAATCCATTGTTAATATTCTTGGCAATTTGGTTGCATTTTTCAAAACTTCTTATCAACCTGAAAACTTTCCAACATTTATTAAAGGAATAGTTCTGTTTTAAGAATTGTGTAAATTAAAGCGTTCAAGCGATTTTTTGCAAGTGCTTCTTACAAAGACTTTACAATCAAGCACTTGTCGGTTGTGGGCTAAAGCTTGAAATAGAAGGATCAAGCAGATCCTAACTTCAATATGAATTTGATTTTTTTTTGAATGAAAGAACACTTTTTTTTATGTTTGGCCTTTGAATGTTCAAACTCAACGGCCACCTATATTTTAAATTGCAACAATCACTGTTACATCCAGTCTATCACTATTACATCCATGGAAAGAATTATTATTGAATATTGGAATTAACTTTAATAGGAGAATTTTAGAACAATCAATTGTTGTTGTTCGCTGCTTGTTAACTACTAAGCATAAGAAAACAGCTTTTTAATAGTTCTACGTGAACATTTCGTACAACAATGTAAGCTAAACTTTCAGTTATTTTTCTTACACACTTAGATTATTTTACAGAAATCTGACAGAAATCAGTTATACTGACATAGTCATCCTAATATCCAGGTTAACAATTTACAACGAAGCATAATAATGGTAGAATTGATGATCTAACTTTTCTCTCCCCAGTCGAGTAATTAGTACGCGACACTGAAGGAGTCTACTCATTGTTGACAAAATACGCGTATCTGTTAAGATAAGCAATAAAGGTAGTTGGAATTAAATGGAAAATACAAATCTTCTCATTTTATAGATCAAACTTTGCTCTGTATATAACCAATCAAAGTAAATCCATTAAAAGTAAACGTATCAAAACGCTTTAGGTCTTTCTCTCAGAGATCTCTACGTTAGAGATGACGAACGGAAATTACAGTAATCATCTGACGTTGTGTACAAAAACAAACCCAAAATGGAGAAAGTTTCTCTCCCATGTAGGTAACAACAACAGAGTGTGTACACACAACCACCTAGCTAGAACCATCACAAGCAATATGTAGAACAGGATCAAGGGCGCATTTTTTGCCTTTGAAGGTGGCGGATTCGTCCGTGCCTTCACATACCCTGCATTGGGATGTGAGGCAAAGAATGCGTCCTTGGTTCGAGTACTACTATATCCAAGCCCTTCGCTCAACTTTCAATACTTCTATTCAATTTTCACAACCTACCGTACGCTGAAGGAACTATCAACACTTTCTCTTCATATCTTTCAGTTCTAGCTAGCATCACTGTCCACCCTTAGGGCCTCATTGTGATGAGCGAATATCTCCCTCTTCAGCATTAAATGTAGTTGATTCATTACTCACTGTAATTTCGGAATGGAGGAATCCAGGTTGAAAAAAGAAGAAGATACCGAGTGGTGATAAATCTGACAGCTCCCATGTTAAAGTTAAAGTATATAAGAATTTGAATATGGCCACTTTCCCGGAAAAATTCGGATCCCGCAGGGCCTCCCAAAGTGGCCAGTATGGCCATAAATTTTCAAAACGCCTTCTCATGACCTAGTTTTTTTTTCCTGAAGTTTGATGTGTCGCAAGCCAGGTTTTGGTAACGATTTGAATATGGCTTCTTTTCAGGAGCGGCTCGGATTCCGCAGGGCCTCCCTAAGTGGTCAGTATGATCAAATACCCTCAGAATGTCCTCCGAAGACCAAGTTTTGCAAAATCATGAAGTTAGATATGTGGCAAGGCTGTTTTCGGTAACGATTTGAATATGGCCTCTTTCCCGGAAGAACTCGGATCTCGCAAAAGCTTCTCAAGTGGCCAATATAGTCAGGAATCCTCAAAATGTCCTCGGAGATTAATTTTTGCAAAATCCTGAAGTTTGAAGTGTCGCAAGCCAGGTTTTAGAAAAGATTTGATATGGCCACTTTCCCGGAGTAACTCGGATCCCGCAGGGCCTCCCCAAGTGGCCAGTATGGCCAGAAATTCTCAAAACGTCTCCTCATGACCTAGTTTTGCAAAATCCTGAAGTTTGATGTGCCGCAAGCCAGAGTTTGGCAACGATTTGAATATGGCCTGTTTTCAAGAGGAGCTCGGATTCCATAGGGCCTCCCTAAGTGGCCATTATGGTCAAACACCCTCAGAATGTCCTCCGGATTGTCCTCCAAAGACAAAGTTTTGCAAAATCATGAAGTTTGATATGTCGGAAGCCAGGTTTTGGAAAAAATTTGAATATGGTCACTTTCCCGGAGGAACTCGAATCCCGCAGGGCCTCCCCAAGTGACCAGTAATCCTGAGTTTGATATGTCGCTTGCCAGGTTTTGGCAACGATTTGAATAAGGCCACTTCTCCGGGGGAGCTCGGATCCTGCAGGGCCTTTTATAGTGGCCAGTATGGTCAGAAATCCTCATAGTGTCTTCTGATAACTTGTTATGCTAAATCATAAAGTTTTATACCATCCCTGGAAAGGAAAGGTACTTACCCCGGTACTCCCACCTTGGAATCCGAAACTACGGAAATTTTCGGAATAACCAGTGCAGATATATAAACTAGGATAATTTTGTGATCTATTGCAAAAGACTGCATCAAAATCCGATAGGTAACGATGAAGTTTCATCAATTTTAAATTTTATTTTTTCTGTCTTAAAGGGGTTGGGGACGTACGTGTTAAATATTGTGCTTGGCGGGAAGTTTCCGGTTGCTGTGACTTTCTTCAGAACATTGTAAAAAATTGATGCTTGTATACGCGCAGCCGATGTGGCTTCCGGTGTCCGTAGCGACAATTCTTGAAGTTTTCCCGAAACATCTGAGCCAGTCTTTCCCAGCCAGTTAACTCTTGACGTTGAACGGGTGCAATGTTACTTTTACCACCGCCATCTTTTTTTTTATCTTACTTGTTTATTTGTGAGGCTCAAGTGCACAAGGCATAACGGAGCCGAGTTCTTTTGCATTTTTACAACGACAATAACTTACTAACTAGGTTAATTTTGGAAAGCCGAAAAACTCGCGGCTTGGTCGAGGTTAGGGATTGCAATGATTCGGGTAGGGATGGGGAAGTAGGAATCTTAACGTTGGCGTTCAACAGCAGATTGGCGATGCGATATTTTTGCTGTTGGTCTGACGTAGATGTTGCGTTGCGTTAAGCTGTAACGATACAACAAAAGCGGCATTACGGGGGGAGGGGACGTGGTGGACATAAAACGACAGCTAAGAAAGGATCAAACGAAAACATCTATTTTTAGCAAGAACTTGTAAATCAGCCTTAAGAACTTGTAAATCAGCCCCATATAGTCCAAGTCCAGCTTACCCAGCACGTCTCTGATATCTTCCTTCTCTGGTTTCCCTCGGGCCCGTAGGGATGCGCAATGATCAGATCTGGCAATTTCGAAATCGAGGCAATACCAGACAACATGGTTGATGTCCTGATAACCTACACCACAGCTGCATTGATTGGTGTCTGAGAGCCCTATTCGATAGAAGTGAGAGCCTTATGAGTAGTGATTGGACATTAGACGACACATTACCTTGATAAAATCCCGGCTAATATCCAAACCTCTGAACCACGATTTTTTCGATACCTGAGGGAGAATAGAATGTAACCATCTGCCCAAATCCCTTGCATCCCATTGTTGTTGCCAACTGATCGAGGCCGGTTGACGGAAAATGGCAAAAAAATTCGTTGAAGGCGATTTGTCTATCATAAATATCGCCTGCCATAGCGCCCACCTTGGCAAGTGAGTCCGCTTTCTCATTACCCGGAATGGAGCAATGAGAAGGGACCCAAACTAAGGTGATGGTGTAGGAATTGTTTGATAGAGCACTCAAAAGAGATCGTATTTCGCTAACGAAATACGGTGAGTGCTTTGCTGGCCTCATCGAACGAATAGCCTGAAGTGAGCTGAGACTATCCGTAAAAATGAAAAATTGATCAGAGGGAAGAGAGGCAATTCGCTCTAATGCATAGTGTATAGCCGCCAACTCTGCGACTTATACGGAGCAAGGATGTTGAAGTTTAATTGTTTGTTCATTTGTTTTTGAGCCGTCGGTGTAAAACTTCCTGTCACATCTGATATGGCCAAACTTACTTGCAAAAATTGATGGAATGTACGGAAGTGGATCTGGTATTTCACGGAACGGAGTGGATCTGGTATTCCACGAGCTTCTTGCTTCATGGTCAGATAAAAAACTACAGTAGGACTAGAGAAGTCTTGGGAGTAAACGCGATTAGGAACATTCGAAGAAGGGCTCACCTCCAGAGTCATGTACCATTTGTACAGTGTCATGAAATCAGTTTGAGGATTTCGTTCGATTAGCTTTTCAAAATTTTCAATCACCAATGGATTTAGCACCTCACAGCGGATGAGGAACCGGACGATAGCTCCACAAAACGATCTGATAAAGGAAGAACTCCTGCTAATACCTCCAAACTCATAGTATGAGTTGAGTTCATGCAGCCTAACGCGATACGAAGACAACGGTACTGGATTCGCTGCAGCTTCAGAATATGAGTTCTCGCGGCTGATTGAAAGCAGAAACTACCGTACTCGAGAACCGACAGAATCGTTGTACGATACAGCTTTATCAGATCTTCCGGGTGGGCTCCCCATCATGTTCCGATGATAGTACGCATGAAGTTTATTCGCTGCTGGCATTTCTGATTCAGATACTTAATGTGCTTTCCCCAGGTGCATTTAGAATCGAACCAGACCCCTAGGTATTTATAAGACAAACTTTGAGTTATTGTTTTACCCATGGTTTGAAGCGGTATTTGTGCTGGATCACGCTTCCTAGAAAAAACAACTAACTCGGTTTTCTCCGGAGAGAATTCGATACCCAGCTTTACAGCTCAGGTAGACAAATTGTCTAGGGTATCCTGCCACGGTCCCTGCAGGTTGTTCGACCCTGGTCCTACAATTGAAACAACGGCGTCATCCGCAAGCTGCCTTAGCGTGCAATTTTCCATGAGGCATCTATCGGCATCTAGCTGGCACTATTTAACCAGCTGTTACACCAGCCTTAGTGCAGAAAAAAAACCACGATCGTGGGAAAAAAAACCAAAATCAAAACGTAATTCGATTGCGGTGCTAACGAAGTTAAACTTGTTCACTCGAACAGTCGACAAGGAATGAAACCGCCATCTTAAAAACAAAGCTGCGTACTTGGCGAACTGTTATTCCATAACAGGTCACTTACAGCTTTAGGATATGCGACACCAGTTTGTCTTACTGTTCTTTAGCAACCAAGCTTTCAAAAGAATCGGTTCCTTTTTGTCAAAACAAACAACGCTGAAATTGCTAACCAATCGATGCTCAACGATTCTTGAAAATTTCACGCCTAAAGTCCCAATAGTATTTGAGGTTTGTGCTCAGAAAACATCGAAGTGATAGGGGATTGATCCCGTATGTCCTTAAGGCCACAGCTTGCTCATGGCGACACCCCCCTCTCCTTTCTCCCCATATGTTTGTGAAATTGAAGTTTTCCTTTGTTTGATTTCTCGTTCCCATTGCCGAAGTTAAACTTGATATTCTTTATTATACACACATCGTGGACCAGCTATTCAGCAAGCTGAAAAAAAGAAAAAGAAAGAAAAATACTCCTTGTCGAACTCTAAACTTGTTACACTGGACAGACATATCAATTTCTTTCAAATAATGCAAATCGAATATGATAGTAGTTTGTCATTTATTTGTATATAGTGAATCTTTATGCATTTTGTTTCATTTTGTTAAGGCAAAGCATTTACATAAAATATATTTAGATCTACGATGCAAGATTTTACGAGTTGGTTTGTCGTTTTTTTGTATGATTCAATACTGCAAATTGATCGCATCTGATAGATTTGTTGTTGTTTTGTTTCGTGTTGATGATATTGATGCTTTATCTTGATAAATAATTATTTTCTTACGTTTCCTTTTTATTTACCAGGGATTTACAAGAAGGGAACAAATATTTAGAATAAAAAAACTCAGCAATGAAAGCATTGCAGTAAGTCGTATTTTGCGCTTTAAAGTTGTGTTCTCCTACATCGTTACTTTTTGTTTTTGATTTAAAATGATTTACATAACCGCAAAAAGCTCGCATTGAGACTCGCCCAAGTTCAATAGCGGTTTTAAGGATGGTTTTTGTTTTCAAATAGTGTATAGCGAGAACGATCTAAAGTTTACGTGTAGTTAAAAGCGGTAAAAGTCTTTTGGTTCTTTTTGTTCTGAAAGGGGAAAAAATGCTCTTTTTCTTTGTTCTGTTTTGTTATGCACTAGGAGGTGGTATTGAATTCGTTAGAGATGGGTATTTCTTAATCTGTAGGTTTATGATAATTATGAACGGAGTATTCCACTACTGAAACTACTGGAGAAAACATAAATTGTCGTTTCTTTTACTGCTTAGATAAATGGAATAGAGAACTCACTAACAGAAATAATCTTTTAATTGCAATAATAGCATAGCTATGTAGATTGTACGATTTAGAATAACCACACACCGATTTATGTCACGTTGTACACTGCCACTTTGTTGAATTTGATTTTGAATCATCAAATCATTGCCGACAGCGGGTTGAATCGCATAATCTTGGACAGCAGTATCCAGAGGAACGAAGTGAAGGCGCAAAGAACTACACCACCCCAGCCAAGATTCAGACTCCAGGCCGTGACAATAACCCGTGCATTCAGCAGTGGCTGCGCGTACATGTAGTCGGGTTTCACGGCAACCACGCCGTCGATGGAGACGCCATAGTCGACCTCAGTGAGTGGCCGTCCTTGCTGGCGCTTGAAATGTATTATCATCAACGTGAAGAGCGCAAAGAGGGCTGAAAAAGGGAGAGAAAAACAATCCAGTTAATAGATGCATGTTAGACATTCCGCACAATCACAAAAGTGGAACAATGTATAGTGCTCTATAAAGATAACGCTCAAACCTTAGAGATTTAGAATTTGACTGCATGTCTCGTTGTTCTTCTGTAACATCATCCTACTAGACCAATTTTCATAAACATGAGCAAGAATAAATTACTGATCCGTTCTAGAGCTTGGTATACTACATACACACAGCACTATGTAGATTAACGATATGCTTTGATAATATGTGATAGTGGTAACTGGTAGTGTCGAGAAATATTCTGGCCTATTCTTTAGCATTGTGCTTTTCGAGCAGAAAACATCAAATTAATCCACAATTTGACACAAATCATGAATTTTCGTTTAGTACGATACTGAAGTTCAATAGATTCAAATAAAATTTATAGAAAACGTCGACCTACATGTCTACACCTATTTTTCTCCGTAGGTCGAAATAGCAATCAAAATGAGATTGTCAAAAGAGAATAGTAGCTATTTAAGAAAAAAAAATAAAAAATTAATAAGAGTATATAGGGTAGGTAACGACTTAAGCACCCCGAGACCCTATTCCAAGCACGGGGTTAACGTTAACCTACAACGCTCATTTTTTGTAGTATGGTGCTTCACTAGATGGAGGACCATACTGCAAAAAATGAGCGTTGTAGGTTAACGTTAACCCCGTGCTTGGAATAGGGTCTCGGGGTGCTTAAGTCGTTACCTACCCTATTTATATTGTGGTTGTTCGATAGAATTCGAAAAAGTTACAAACATTTTATCCGAGCATGACAGAGTGGGTCCTAGAATAACATGAATGCATCCGATGGATGTAAAATGTCATTAATAAAAAACAACAACAACAAAATTAAAAGCATACATGAACGCGTTTTTCTTGAAACCCGCTCTTCAAAGTAAGGTAGGGTCAAGGTCAAGGTCAAGGTAAGGTAAAGCAGGTCAGAATGCAATACCTTCGCTACGACTTCGTGATTTAAGACACACATAACTGCCTTGAAAGGAAAGCATCACGTCTACCATTGTGGTCATCATTGGAATCTAAAATATTCCACTTTCAAGAATAGCTGAATGATTCGCTGTTCTTTATAGTTTCGTAAGAAAAGGTAAATAGACCAAAGAGGCAGTTGTTTTATACAAAAGAATCTTTGTTTGCTTGTAAAACTGGAAAACAAAATTCTGATGAAATTTTGCATCAATCGATTGTAAATGGTTCTAGAAATTTGTTACATTATTCGGAAATTTACGTATTTAGCCAACAGTATTATTTTTATCATAACCATTAACTATAGCACGGTGGTAGAGGAAATGCTTTGCCAATCCAAGCGTCTGTCCACCTTGGAAGTGAGGCTCAAACTACATCTAAGTCGCATTTAGCGGTTGAATCAGAACTGCTATTCCCCGGAAGCTACACCTAGGATTACAGCCCCATCATGGAGATAGGAGACCTTCGGCCAAGGACCTACTGTTTCCGAATCTTGCAAATTATTAGACATCAACAGAGAAAGATTACGAACTGATTTCACGACTAAGCACACGAATTGGAACATGGAATGTTTTAACGTACGCTTAGCAAGGTAACCTGACACTGACGGGCTACACAATCGTTTAAACCACACAATTAATTTGAGTGCAACATTACTATTGTATCTCATTTATCCCAGTTATCCACATTCATGTAACGCACACTGACACTGACACTATTTTGCTACCACTCTGCTACGACCTACCACTCTGCTATGTCGTTTTCGGTTTTAAACCTGGATCAGGTCTGACTCCGACTCGCAATTACCGAACGAAAACGGATCTAGAATCGAGTCAGTATGATGGTATTAGTGCAAACTATAAACATCAACAAACATAAACATTCTTTTTTGACAGTTCATTTTTGTGTAATGGTGAATCCAGGTTGGACGTCGAAAAAAGTTGAGAGGGAACCTTATCGATATTAGGTCGACTCTAGACCACTAGCAAGAAAGAAGCAGTTTCGTTCGCGCTAGCTGCATGAGGAGCATCGGATGGCGAAGCCATCAAGCCGTGGGTTGTCGATTCCGGCGCTACACGGCACACCGTAGCGTTTCGAGAGTTTTTCCGGAAATTGCGTGAAAGCGAATTTAAGTTCGTCAACCTGAAGGACCTGGAAACAATCGGAGGTGTGCGATGAAGGCTGCTGCGTCATCGAATGCACCGATGAGCATGGGCATTGTCGTGAAATAGACATCAGTTTTGCGCTCTGCGCCCCTACCCTCTCGACGAACCTGCTTTCTGTTCCATATCTCGTTCCAAAACAAGCTTCGTGAAGACACCACCATCGCTTTAGCGCGTTTGAAGCAGAGGCTCTACCATATAAAGCAACCGGAAGACGTCTTGATCGTGGCAAGTGGCCACCATAACAAGGATTGTCAGCACGTTTGGCATCGCCGGTTCGGCCACCGGGATCCGAAAGCAATCGACCATTTGGCGAAGCAAAATCTAGTGGACGGTCTGACGCTTCGAGGCTTCGACAAAAAGTGTGAATGCTGCTTACAAGGTAAGACGCCACTTACCCATTTTCCGAGTAAATCTCATTCCAGATCGAAGCACCAATGGACTTGGTGCACACGAACATCTGTGGCCCTGTTGAGATGCCGTGGTTACAAGTACTTTATGACCATGATCGACGACCACAGCCGATTTTGCGTCCTGTTCCTATTTAAAAAAGACATTGTTGGGACAAAAGCCAAAGGCTATCCGCTTTGATCAGGGCGGCGAGTACAGCAGTAAGCAGCTACGGGCGATCTACATGCGAAAGAGAATATCGACTCAGTACACCGCCAGTTATAGCCCCCAGCAGAACGGCGTTGCGGAGCGGAAAAAAACCGGTCGCTAATCGAAATGGTACGATGCATGCTTTTCGATGCACAGTTGGAGCAACAGTACTGGGCAGAATCGCTGACCATAGCAGTCTACCTGCAAAACGTTCTGCCAACAAAGCCGCTCGACGTCACACCATTCGAGCTTTGGATCGGCGGAAAACCAAAGATCGATCGCCTCAAGATTTTCGGCTGCAGTGCTTGAGTCCACATCCCAAAAGTAAAAAGGAAAAAGCTTGATGCCACAGCAAAAAAGTTGACTTTCGTGGGCTACTCGTCGGAGCATAAAGCTGGACATACTGGTCGGATACTGGACAGAATTACGAGAAAAATCTAAATTAGCCGAGCTGCTAAGTTCGTTGAAAACGACGTGGATTCGACAGACGCTTCTACCAATGTCGACCTGGAGGTTCAACTCGATGTCGAACCTGGAACTCAACCCGAAATCGAACCTGAGGCTTACCCGGAAGCGATAGTACCTGAATGCTACGATACAGCCGATGAAGATACGAATCAATAGGACGGTGAATTCGAGGGAATCAGTGACAAGGAGTAGCTACACCTCGGTGAACTGAGATGATCCACGCGTCCAAGGAAGGGTGTCCCACCGCAACTGGAAACTGGCACCTGGGAACTCGCCCCCCTTCCAGTAGGCTGCAAGTGGATGTATAAAAAAAGGAATACGAAACCGCACGGGTAGTGCGGCACAAACCGGGACTGCCTGCGCAAGTATTCTCCCAGAAGTTCGGCCAGGATTACGACGAGGTGTTCGCCCCTGTCGTCCGCTAAACGACCATTTGGACCATCCTCGTAATGGCTAGCCAGCAGCAAAAGTTAGTCCAGCACCTGGATATACGAAGCGCCTACCTGTACGCCGATCTGGAAGAGGAAGTGTACATGAAGCAACCACCTGGCTTCTACCAGAATAATGACATGGTATGCAAGCTCAAACGCTGCATTTATGGTCTCGCCCGAGCCTGGAACAGGAAGATCGATGGAGTGTTGAAGTCCATGGGATTTATACCAGCGGATAGCGACATGTGGCTGTACATCCGAAATTGTCGAATAGGTTGATGACCACTATACTCTCGTTCAAGTCAGTTACACCGAGAAAATGATATGACGATTTAGACACTGATTTAGAGACTGAACTCCTCAGTTTGGTAGGACGTTTGCTAAACGTCGCGGTGAACACACGGTCGGATATCTGCGTGGCCGTCTCCATGCTTGGAAGAAAACTCACCCACCCGACCAATCGAGATTGGACCGAAGCAAAGAGGGTTCTCCGCTAACTCAAGGCAACGAAGAATCATCTTTTGCCCCTAGGCTCCGGATATGGTAAAACGGAATGCTTCGTTCACTGGGCCGGCGATGTAGGTGATAGGAAATCAAATGCTGGATTCCTCCTGAAGTTCTACGGTAGTCTCGTCGACTGGGGAACACGAAAGCAGTCGTGTGTCGCCCTGTCCTCGACGGAGGCGAAATTCGTCGTGCTGGCGGATGGTTGTCAGCAGCTCATGTGACACCGGAAGTTGCTCAATGACATCAAGAAAATACCGCCCAATCTTATCATCGCTTGGGAAAACAATCAATCGTGTATAAAGCTCGTCGAATCGGAGCGTCTTGATTGGCGTTCTAAGCACATTGATACCAAGTACGCCTACACCAAAGACCGCCAACATAAGAAAATCATTGAACTTTGTACATGCCAAACGAGCGTATGGAGGCAGACCTCATGAGAACGTCGTTGGGCCGAATTAAGCTGGGCAGACAGTCATCCGAGACATCCAACTGACAACGTTGAGGAGGAGTGACGGGCTACACAAACGTGTGGCACCGTTGTCAATTTAAACCACAAGTGCAACATTACTACTTTATCTCATTTATCCCGGTTATTCACACTCATGTAACACACACCGGTCACGCACATTATTTTGCTACCACTCTGCTACGAATCTTAAACTGAATAAAGGTCATTCCATAGTTGTCACCCTTGAGAATTGCACGCATATTGTTTCTCCACTGTCCAAGCCAGCTACTCTGTATCAGACACAACCACGGATAAGGTGCGACTCAAATCTCTTTGAGTGCAGCACGCGCTGCTACGAGACAGCACACTAAATTTCAAAGAGACGTGAAAGTGCAGTCTGTACTCCCGTGCACCCTTGTTGTGCCGTGCGCTCAAAGCCGCACATCTCATTTTGAATTATCTCTCGTCTCTTTGGGTGATTGCACTCTCCCTTGTCGTCTCTGTGCACACAAGTGCAAAAAACAGACACGGCGGCATGGGCCGGACTAGTATGTGAATAAGGATTTTAATAAAATTTTCCCTCTATGAACCCATACAATGCCTTTTTGTTACTAGCATCAAAACTTTTCATTTTGCTACCATTTACCAAAGCATGCGCCAAAGCACAGAGTAAAGCACTGAGTAGAGCTCTGAGTAGAGCACTGTGCATTACTCTTTGTCTCTGAAAGAGTAGTGCATGTGCGGCTATCTGTCTCTCGTGCTGCTACGAAATCTCTCGCACTTTCGTTTTGTGCGCTCTTCTGAAACAGGAGACGCACACTTGAAATTGGGTGAAGCACTTGCCTATTTTGCACTACTCTGTGTTTCTCGACAATTCCTGGACACAACCCGCCAACGCAACGAGGCGCGACACATGAAGCTCGAAATCCAGGGGCTGTGTGAAGTTCGTTGGCCAAACTGGAGAACACAAATTATAGACGGGACAGGTACTGTTATGTTCCGGTATTCGAGATGACAACGCATCCCGGTATGGTGTAGTTGGTTTTCTGCTTCGCGCCCAGATAAAGGGTACCCTCATCAAATGGGAGCCGATCAATGAAAGAATAATCAACGGGCCCTGTGGACTAAAACCTGGACCGACAAATCACGCAAGCTTTCGTCCGTTAAAAGGGAACCTCCGTTCGAGATGGGGCCAAAAAGCTGTAAACTTCAAAGAGTAACGTTGACCGAGCAAAGGCATGAAATGGACTAATGACTTTCAAGAAGCAGATGAAACCAGAACGATGTAAAAAAAAAGCAGAATCTGTCAAATTCACGGCCCGTAGATTATACGATAAACTGCTGTAAGGAAAATCGGCATGCGTAATTATGGATGATCTACGTGGATGATCCTACGTGAAATTTGGTTATAAGACGCTTCCGGGTGATCAGTTCGCCATGTTGGTCAAACAATTGACGATGCCGATATGTCAATTTATACCGAAAAATTCGATAAAAATGCAATGGTTTGACAAGCTATTTGTGAGTGTGAAATGCTTTCAAATCAGTTTGTAACAACCGATATGATGACTGCTGATGTTCGCGTTCGGACATGCTTAGAGCGGCGCCTGCTCTCCATGATCTGGAATCATACTAATCCAGTAGTGTTCTGCCGGATTTGGCATCAGTGCATTACACAAAGCACACGGTAGCCTGGGACAAAGCCAACGGAGTCGTATTCATACCCAAGGAGATTAATTCTCCAAACTGTCCTCAGGCATTGGTGGATTCCATCAAAACTTTCGAAAGAGACTGGTAAAAAGTATCAAAAATCATTGGCAAGCAGTCTGTGCTGAAGCTAATGAGCATTGAAATGTCACGTTGAACTGTAGACTTAATTTACTTAAAATCGTATGTTATTAACCATATTGTTATTCAAAAATCGTGCTTAGACTTACCAAGATACCCTATAGGTGTGTACATTTCATCATCATTTATATAACAATAATTTGAAACAATGGGATCTGACCAAATCGACCAATCGACCCCGCAGCCTTGCCGACCGAACGGACCACCTTCTAATCAGTGAGATCCGCCTATGCATTGCACGGGCCCAGCGACGGGAGGAGAGCCTCGAACGGCGGTTTAACACACACCGACTAGAAAATCCACTCGCGAAAAGATCGTTCGTTTAAGAACTTGAGACGAGAAGGTGGCAGTGTAAAAGTGCAGTGGACGGTCATCAAGAACGCCTTCGTCGACAAAGGCGATAATAAGCTGGGTGGCACACACAGTGAAAGAAGTGAAGTTATGAAACCTGAAGGACAATTGAGGAGCGTTGAGAATTAAAAATCCCGATAGAGTGAGCAAGAGTAGCCAAATACGAGTCCTGTCAACGGTATTCGGCTCTAGAGAAGGATTCCAACGCTGCTGCCGACAGGACAAGCGAGCGTGGGTGGACTCTCTTTCAGACGAAGGGGAAAGGCCGCAACAACTGGTGATTTTCCACCACGTGTACGAGGAGCAAGGATAAACCCAAAGATTCGAGTGAAAGAACAGCTGACTCACTGACCAGCTTAAACGTTGGTTTGTGCTGTTCGATTAACTTTCTCAAATTACGTCGTCCAACGAACCATGAACTTCTCGGCATGATACGCCAATGGTGCGGCGCATCACATGCGTCAACTCATCGCTGCAGGAGATCAAAGCAGCTTTCCGAAGCATGAAATCTTATAAGGCTCCCGGGATCGATCGCATATCAACAGAGATGCTCAAAGCTAGCTCCATGCCATTCGCATGCCTGCGACACCACGATTTTTCTGGCCGACTGGATACAAGACGTCTGTAAAGATCCCTAAAAAAGGGAAGCTGACTGTGTGTGACAATTGGCGAGGCATGATTCTATTGTTTGTGTATTGTGTTTTGTTTGCAAAGTTATCCTGAATCGGATACAGCAAAAAAAACGACGCGAATCTCCGGTGGCAAGCAGGATTCCGTGCCGGAAGATCTTGTGAATCGACGCTTCGAATCATCCAAATAGAGGGATTGTTGGATCAACGAATTTATTGACTACGAAAATGCTTTCGACAGATTCAATCACGAAAATGTGTCGAGTGCCCGAGACGCAAAGCAGTCCCGGAGAAAGTCGTTAACCTTATCGAGGCGCAGTACAAAACATTCACGAGCAGAATCCTGCATAACGAAGCCTTGACCGAAATCAACCACATCCAGGCGCAGTACGCGGCATTCACGTGCTGAGTCCTGAGCATAACGGAATCTTGAATGAAATCCAATAAGACTCCCGGGGTTCGGATATTGGAGAAGATCGACGTGACTCTCCGGCGTTAGGAAGTGATCATATTGTCACGCTTTAAATCCAAGAGTTCCTCTATTTGGTATTCATTAACTACAAAAAAGCTTTCAACAGACTCAGTTACGAAAATGTGTGAAGTGCTCTGAGACGCAAAAGAGCTCAGGAGAAAGTTGTCAACCTCATCGAGACGCAGTAAGAGGCATTCACGTGCTGCGTTCTGCATAACAGAGCCTTTCCCGACCCTATCGTCGGTGTGAGGCAAGGATGTTTACTATCACCGCTACTGATGCTCATCGTAATCGACGAGACTATGGGAGATGTAAACTCCAAGACCTCGCCGAAAGCTCCTCTGGATTCACCATCAATGACAACAAGACTAAATCGAAATCGTTGGGTGTTAACACGAACAACCCTTTCAACTTTTCGGTAGCCGGGAAAACAGGGGCGCTTGTCGATAGTTGCCAATATCTTTGCAGCCAGATAGGGTCAGACTGCGAAACCAAGAGCAACATAGGTGCACGAATCAAGAAGGCCCGGGGTTTTGTACGGGCGTACGGCAAATCCTGAAAAGTCACGGGACCTTGCAAAAACATTGGATTTGCCTAAATCCACTGTTCACGATGTGCTCAAATCATTTTCGGAACGTTTGACGGTGGAGAGGAAACCGAGAAGTGACAAAAACCATGGACGCGCTGATCCTGTCATGGACCGAAAGGTGAAAAGGATATTAACGAAAAACCCAAATCTCTCCATTCGAACGGTGGCTCGTAAAATAGGGATGTCGCCTGGTTTTGTCCAAAAATCAAAACAACGTTTGGGACATAAGTCGTATAAAGTAAAAACAGTTCCAAATTGCAACGACAGACAGAAATTTTGAACGAGTTATCGGCAAATGAATTGCGTTGAGTCGAAATAACAATTCTCAGCACTGCCAAATGCTATCCAGCGTTAACCATCCCATCGTGTCTTGTGCACAAGCCATCTATTTTTCTAAAGTAATATATAAACCTGTTTAAACTATCGAGCTGAGCTACATGTCGCAAAACAAAAGTTCGATGACAGCGTTGTAACAGCTGATTATGTTATGTAAATTAACTGCTAAACAGTCATCGATTTTATAGGACAGGTAGAATAATACAACGTATTGGTATCCCATTTGAATGTTTCGTGCAATTCGCCTAACGGTTATTTCTACCTATCATGCCAGTGGGATTGTCCAAGTCGGTTGCATGTCAGCCGAATATGTTCGTGTCTTAAATATCCTACTCTGGACCCGCTTTTCGTATCCTTTCGCAAACTATAGACACGTTCTGTGTTCTATATTGTATTGTCTGCGAGCTTTTCTCAGCGCCCGTCAGTCATCGTTATTGTTGAGACAGGAAAAAAGGCTCCATATCAGTTCGCAGGTCGGAAAAGGGATGTTTCTGCTATTTTTAGAGTAGAGTTAATAGCTAGATCACTATATTTGTACTTACCGGCCAACAGGTACATGACGCCAGTGACCAATACGGCGCTAATCTGTCGTTGACATACGCCGAAGGCCCCAACCAAAGCAGCACTGCCTAGTATGATAAGGCACACCAATGAGCACGAGATCGATAAATTCTGCATTCCTGGTTGATGCGATGGCGGTCGATTAAAAAGAGAATCAAACAGGTTAGACGGTGTTGACCCAGATTATGATTTTTGGAGCAAAATTGTGAAAAGGAGTAAAAAGTTATTAGCAATAGTGCAGGTGTTGAGGCTGTTGTGAAATGAAATCAGATTGTGGGTGTGTGTGTGTGTGGGTTGCAGCGGGCTGGTGAGGTTCATTCGTGTTTTATTTTAGTTTGAGAAAGCGGCATTTCGTTTCTAAAGCTAAAAGAAGCAGCAATTGCAGTTTGTATGTGAGAAGCAGTGTTTAAATGTTATTTTCTTAAAGTAGGCTCTGTTTTACGGAATATAATGGAAGTTTATTTTCAGTCCAGCTACCGATGCTTGAAGTTGATATAAACTTTACTCTCAATGCTTTACGTGTCATTAGAAATAGTACACAAAATGCCGTCATTTTTTTCTTCTTCTTACCGTCATTAAAGATTAAGCTGTTCGATTTTTCAACAATGATCTCAGACTTTTGCTCCTCATAAAAAATATTATCCTAATGTGAAGGAATACAAAAATGGCCACCATCATGGCTGATTTGCATCGCCACTTCGAATTTCCGAAAGCACTAATTTTAAAAGCCACAGCTGAATTTAAATAGGATCCTTGCTGCACTGCTGTACAAGTCTTACTGATTTTGATAAACCATAATGGTCCATATTTGTGTTTGCTTCATTAATGTAATTTTGCATTCGAAATGCTTATTACAGGCTACAAGCATTTAAATAACATTTGAAATCCAACAGACAGCATTCAAGATGCTGATATAATGCTAATATAATCCTTGTAGCATTTTAAATGCAGATTTAGTGTTGATATGCCAATGCTTATTGGTTACCTGTGTCCTCGGGTATTTAAAAAACTGACACATAAGACGTTAGGGACAATATTGACCCGGATAACAACCCTTTCTAGAATTACGAATTTTCAACCTACCTCATTTGAAAGGTTCTGGACTCAAAAATGTATTGGTTGGAGAAAAACCTTGTTCCAGTAACATTGACCACCAGGAATCTGCTACAAAAGGTTTTGATTTAGGTGTTTGAACAGAATTGCATACAAAACATTCCAGACTATGTCATTTGTCGTCTTTTGGTAAATATTAGTTCCGGACAGAGCCTTGAATTATCATAAAATATCAATGAGAAGTGAAAATGATTTTATCCCAATGTAATGATGATGTTTACTTTCCCGGTTTTCATGGTTACCGCTGTCACTTTTATGCCAACTGAATTTTGTTTGCTGCAATGAATGAAGTCGGCTCTATGTGCGGGTCAAAAATCTACTGTCACTGTTGTTTTGATTATCAATCGGTAAGCATGAATTTCATTTGATGAAATCTGAATATCATCTCTTGTGATGATGTTTTATTATTAAGTGATTTTGAACATCCAAACATGGAACAACTAGGGCCGTCATCATCGTCCCAGAGAAATAGATGCTAGCAATGTTGTGCAAGAATACCCTGGGCGAGCTGCCCTTGCATTTTTCTGATCCTGACGGGTATTTGATATTCATTGTGGTTGATTAAATTTCATTTCTGATATTTTGAAATTCGTTTTGAAAATGAACTTGTTTACATAAATGAATATCAAAGTATTTTGAAAATTGAACGTTCATTCTTCTGGTTACGTTTGTTGTCATGAGTTATCATTTGATTTTCGCATGGAACTTATAGGTAGTCAATGTTATGTTGCCTGAAAATCCACGCATTTGAATCTAATGATCATGACTTTTACCAAGACTGGTTCCGGATATTACCGCAGAGCTGGTGCTGCAGTCTATATTCGTTAAATGAGGCTCTAGAGTTGTCGGGTTCACGATTTGGAACTAATATGATATCATCAAAAAACAATTCGTTACGCACTGAGAAAGTTTGCTGAAGACGCCAGTTCTCTACATTGAGTCTGGAATATTTTATATGCATTTCTGTTAATACAGCTAAATTAAATCTTCCTTCCATTTGTTGTCGATTATCGCAGGGACAATGTTACCGGAACTAGTTTATTTTATTCAAATACATTTTTGAGACTAGATCCTTTTAAATGGTGCATAAACATTGACTCAAAGTTAAAATTTCGAATAGCTAAGAACGGTTGAAATCCGGGTCAATATTGACCCTAATGTCTTATTTGTCACCTTTTTTATACAATCACCTTGAACTGTTGAAAAAAAATTTAATGCAAAAATGAAGAATTCCGTGAAATATTGAAAGTCAGACAATTTCAGCACGGTTGATTTAAAAATGAAAAAGATAGCGTTCATTGAAGTTGTGCCATGGGTCATAATTGACCTCAATATCTAATGAAGGTTAAATGAAGTATTTGAGATAATAACGTTTGACCGGGATTTGGAAAATCTGGACTACTGTGTTTTGCGAAAAAATGTAAACCTACTTAGATATTCTGAAAATCAGCTGTGTAGCTCTGAAAAAGAATGTGTTATAGTAAGCACTGTTCATTGAAGAAAGTTGGCACCTGTTTATCAATGGTTTTGGGTTAATACTTAATGAAAAATTGGGAATTTTTACTCAATTCACTACTTTGGCAACACAGCTGAAAAAATCGAATAAAAATTAAGAAATTTCGAACGATGAGACAGCTTATCAACGTCATTTCAAGAATTTTCAAAAAGTGCAAATTGCCCTAACTCTGCAGTGTTAAAGATTCATAAGAAGTTTGGTGAACGTGTTTACCGAAATCTGGACGCCAAAAGGGGGCATTGGACCAGAAAAAAGAGCTGGCAGCGGTACGCCTTTTGAAATAGCATAAACCGTGTTACGTTCGTGAAATTGCCAAAAAAATTGGAAATTAGCGTCAGAACTTTGCAGAATATCAAAAAGCGTAATAATATCAGGACTTCAAGAACCAGAAACAACCCACAAGGACGGATGCACGGAAAGCTTTTTTGAAAATTCTGTGACGGAACTTGTATGACGTTCTCTACCGAAAGCCGAACCGGTGCATATTGATGAACGTCGAGTACAGATCCCAGTACACTTCCGGGGCCGCAAGTTCTCAACGCTAAGCAGAGGACAGATGTGCTGATGATGTGAGATACATCCGAACCGAAAATTTTGGGAAAAAGGTTTTGGTATGGCAAGCCTTTTGCTCTTGTGGCTTGAAGAGTTCTTAATATTTCACAACGGTCACAATCAACGGTGAACATGACAGAAGAATGCATTATTAAGGTTGTACGGAATCAAATTGCACCACTTTTAAATGGCTGTAACTGTTTACCCGTTGGGTATTTTCTATTGAAGTTTTGGGTGGAATTAGTTCAATGTGTATTTGTTTACGCTGTGTAAGTATCAATGGCAGATGCGCAATCGCGCATAGAAATTTTGCGCACGTACCTTGAAAATCCGGATCTTTCTCTTCGTGCCATCAGCAGGAAGCTGGGAATGGTACATTCTACGGTGTCTCGTGTTTTAAATCGGTTTATCGAACGTTTGACCATCGATAGGAAAGAAAAAAGTGGCAAAAATGGATCTCCGTATAGTGTTAAGGATCACAAGCGGGTAGTTCAAGCTTTCTAGAGGAATCCTAACAGTTCAGTTCGAGATGTGGCGAAGAAACTGAATCTAAATAAAACTTTCGTTCGGCAGAATACGTAACACACGTGCACGGAATCTCTACACGCAGATGTTGACGAAACCACATTGCCTCGTTATGGATGATGAGACCCTGAAGACATTAGAAAGCAGAATATGTCAAAGTTTGCCAAAAATTTATGATTTGGCAAGCAATTTGCTCGAGTAGAAAGCGGAGCACCCCATTCGTGACAACTGGAACGGTCAATGGACAGGTTTACCTAAAGGAATGCCTCAAAAAGCGTCTACTTCCTCTTCTGAGGTCACACGATGGTCCTACGATTTTCTGGCCGGATTTAACCTCGTGCCATTACTCGACAGAGGTTTTGGAGTGGTACAAGGCTAAGGAGGTCAATTTCGTGCTACTTCGTCACGCTTCGTGCTACTTCGGCTACTTCTCAACACCCCGAACGCCCCGCAACTGCGGCCAATTGAAAAGTACTGGGCCATCATGAAGCAGGCACTTTGGAAGCATCCTAAGGAAGTGAAATCGGAGGAAGGTATGAAAAAAAATGGATTGCCACGCTATATTGGTTACCTAGGTTGGTCCAAATGTTGTACAGGACCTTATGAGTAGTGTAAAGAAGAAGGTTCGTGCATTTGGATATGGAATTGAAATTGAATAAAACAAACATGGGCAAATATTCATAACATGTTTTATTCTACTCCCTGAATGTTTGAAGATGATTGGTTGAACGAGCGAATTTTGCCGAATATTTGTGTATTTCGCACCCTTTAGAATGGCTTCAACCCATCTACCGAAAGCGTACGGATTCTCCATTTGGCTGGCCGGGTCTGGCATCTGCTCACTATAGTTCTGCTACGTTGGAGATGCTCAAGAAGAAAAAGTCGATTTTTTCAAAAAATTCCCAAATCCCCCAAACTGCTCTGAACTGCGTCCTATCGAAAGATACTGGGCAATCATTAAGCGGCATCTTAAAAAAGATGAAAGAGAAGTAAACTCTGTTGATTGGTTCAAGAAAATTTGGTCGGCAGCACAACGAAAAGTGACGGAGAAAGTTGTGCAGAATCTAATGGGAGGTATCAAGAAATAAGTTCGAACGCTCTTCAGAAATGACAAGTAAATATTGCAAACTCACGTGATTTCGGTCATATACTAACCATACTTATGTGTTCGCTAGAAAATAAATATTTTCCTTTGAGAAACATGTGTCCACTTTGATTCATGAACAGTTCTTAGAAATGTTGGCTAAACACATTTTAAATAACTTTTTTAGTACATGAACTATTTATTGGAGATTTTATTAACTACGTTAAATATGTCGCCTTTTCGGAAAGTTGTGAATTTTTGTACGATTCTTGTGTTAAGATATATGATTTCAATCAAAATAAAAAAAAAATCCTTGCGCTCTACAGTGTCAGTTACAGCCTATAAATAGCTTTTTTTATGAAACTTATAAAGCATTAGTTAATTGACTATGTTAGTAACTATTTCCTACGCGTATGGTTGCAGCTAGATCAACATGGCGTCTGTATAAGCTCTGGATTTTGAGAAGCAAAAACATTTCTCTGTGGTACAACGGATGTGAACAAACAGACATCTTTTTTTATTGAGAAGTTATCTGGAAAACCTCGACACTGGCCACTGGCCGCAACGATTTCACACTATATAATAAACGAATATGAACATGTGGTTTCATTTCTCCAAGTCCATTGGAGTATTTCAACGGTTTAAGTGACAGTGAGGAAAAAAGGGAAAGGAGACATAGTCACTGAGAAGACAATAGAACAACAGAGATAGTGACAGATTCGAAACAAGTTAACACGTTTTTCACACGCAGTTGTACCTACTTAAATGCGGATGTAATGAGGGCTGGAACTCACTGTGTTGCCATTCAGCACGGGAATTTTCTTCGTTGGCTTGCGAGCTGTCGGTGTTACCAGCGAGATAGTTGACGCACTGATCTACCTGTGGAAAGCCATCGCTCGACAACGAACGGATTTCCTCGGGTGTGAGATCTATGCACAGCGTCCAGATGCCACCATTCATTGGCACCAGAAAAACGTACGCTCGGTTGTCGATGTGTGGTTTGTTGTTTTTCAGTACATAGCGAGGGATATCGAACTCTGGAAATAGATTCAACTCTGGGCAGTTTATTTGGAGTTCAGTAAGCGAGATTTAGGTCGAAGAATATGGGAGAATGTCTTTAAATTCGAATTATTTTGGGAAATTAAAACTAAAGGTTAGCATAATTGTAGTTTTTGTGACGATAAGTAATGTTTTTCGGCGGATGTAGTACAAATTTAGAGAACTATAATATAAAGATCCTCGAACCAACAATTCCAGCTAATTAAAAGCTGAATACAGGTATATCTTGACTATATGTACAGGACACTAAGCTCTTCCAATGTCAATTTCTCGATAATGGTGAATCAATCACGGAAAACAATAACATCATCAGACAGAAGAAATGTACCCCTACTATATTGTTGAAATATTTTTGGGAAACCGTTTTTTTATTTTCGAGAAAACAGTAGTTGAAGAACCAAGTGTCGTGTACATACACTCAGTAGCAAAAAGAAAGCCGAGCAAAATATTGCTTCCAAAATACGCGTTGTTCAACCTTCTGTAACTTTGTCAATTATCAATATATTTGGCTGAAATTTTGACAACATTATAACTAATGTATTACCCTTATGTGTCTAAAATTTTATGTTGATGAAGTTTATAAATTTGAAGTTATCATAACATATGTGAAAAAAGTCATTTTTGACATACCAATTTCAAAAATTCGTATTTCTGTGAAAAATTTAGGTAGGATATTAAAAATATCTCCATGGCTTAAAACAATACAGAGATTAATGTGGACTTTTGGTCACATAAGGGTAATACATTCTTTATAGTGTTGTCAAAATTTCAGCCAAATATATTGATAATTGACAAAGTTACAGAAGGTTGAACAACGCGTATTTTGGAAGCACAATTTTGCTCGGCTTTTTTTTTTGCTACTGAGTGTATATTCGAGGTATACCTGTATGCCGTTTTCAAGCAGAATGACCACATTTTTGCGGACTCAGCGGACAATGTTGGAATTTTCTTTGATTCGCAGAGTGTCCTCTACATTGAAAACCGGAAACCTTTGAAGTTTCAGATAAGATTTGCTTCTATAATAATAACCTAAAATTTAAGTTAGTGAGCCGTTAATATTAATAGAAATGCCTATAAGATTGCTCCATAGAAGTATTTCGAAGATTTTTGAAAGCAAGGAAAATGTTATTTATGTTACATTTTAAATTCGCTTTTAAAGCATTTGGCATGTGTGATATAAAGCCCTTATAAAACCAACATTGTCACTTAGAACATATGGCATAATTTCAAAAATGTCTGTATGAAGAAAGGAGAACAGTCATTAAGAAAAAACGCTCACTATAAAAGTAGCCGGTGGTCCATTTTAGAATGAGCAAGATATTTGAAATAAGGTTAGTACATTTTATACATTTGGGATTGAAATACCCGGAATAATTAGAATATTCATATTCCAAAATTTCCGCATGGCTTTCTAATAATCCAATCTCGATAATGTTAATATTGTTTAATCACATCCCTTCATGGAAAATGAAATCTGAAGGAAATTCTTCAGCAGACATTTTTACAGGGTGGCCGGGAAATCCCGGGAATTTTATGAAAAATTAAAAAAAAATCTTCATTCTGAGTTATTATACTGACCAACCTGTATCAACAGACATCTGCCATTATTAAAATATTATTTATTTTTATTCCTATTTGAAAACCGGACATGCTTATCCCACTTGAATTCCATTGAACGGCACATTGGTATAACACTTTGCATTACTGCACAGTGGTCCAGAATGCGAATTTAGCTGGAAAGATACATTTTTAGCCTGAGTTTGAAGTTTTGGAGCAAAATGGTCTACCATACACTCAAAAAAATCGTCACGTTATTTCCACGTGAAATTTCACGTAACTTTCACTTGAACACGTAACCAAATCTTCTTCAGTAGAATCAGGTGAAAATTATGTGCCAGTGAATTGTACGTGAAAAATCACGTAACAATTATATGATTTTCACGTCGAATGTGGATTGACGTGGAAATCACGTACCTCTTACGTGAATACTACGTGTTTATTACTGGTTTACGAAAATTACGTGCGTTTCACGTGGATGTGACGTGTCGATTTTTTTGAGTGTAAAGTTGTTTCTAATCACAAGGCGCTTTTTTTGATGTTATTGTAAACTAGGCTGGTCCTTATTTTCAGAGAAATCGAAAATCTAACTTTTTTATTTGCAGAAATTAGAGCAAACATTATTCGGAAAAGTTTTAGAATAAATAATTTCAAACAACTTTGACGGTTTAATTTTTTCTATACCTTTTGATATGACAGAATTAGAGCATTTTTTCCTACCTAGTTTAGGGTGTCCCTATAAAAATCAGTTATTTTGCTGTAAGTTTTATATTTCAAATTTTTCAGCAAAGTTGTCTTCCCATTGATTCTAGAACAATAAAAGTATACAATACAACTTTTGATGTGCTGAAATAGTCTCTTGCGTATGTCAAACAAAAGTTATTATGGTTTTTGTAATCAAAATAGACCTTTTTCGAATGTTGGTTATTCTAGTTGGGGCAAACCAAAAAAATATTCCTTAACAGCATTTGAAAGGATTTTTATTATTGCATATCATGTCTGAAAACTGGAGACAGGTTATTTTGTTAAATTGAGTAAAACACATTTGAAAAGGGCGTTAATTACTCGCTTACGGTAAGAGAAATCGGCAAGATTTATACGTCAAAACTTTTATCTTGTCATTTGAAGCAAAGTTGTTGTAAAATTTGAAATTTAAAAGTTAGCACATTTCAGCACATCAAAAGTATAACTTTTATTGTTCTAGAATCAATGGGAAGACAACTTTGCTGAAAAATTTGAAATATAAAAGTTACAGCAAAATAACTGATTTTCATAGGGACACCTCAAGCTACGTGGGAAAAAAATGCTCTAATTCGGTCATATCAAAAGGTACAGAAAAAAATATACCGTCAAAATAGCTTGAAATTATTTATTCTACAACTTTTCCGAATAATGTATGCCTTGATTTCAGTAAATAAAAAAGTTAGATTTATGATTTCTCTGAAAATAAGGACCACCCTAGTTTTCATTAACATAAAAAAGCGCCTTGTTATTAGAAACAACTTTGTGAAAAACAATTTTGCTCCAATACTTCAAACTTAAGCTGAAAATGTATCTTTCCAGCTAAATGCGCATTCTGGACCACTGTGCACTGAGCTTAAAAATTACACTAGGAGTGGAAATTCAAGTTTCATTTAGAAAAATGAGTTTTATAACGGTTCGCAATAGAAAAAGATAGTACGTCATTTTGATAAGTCAGCATGATAGATGTCATGTTACTTTCATCAAAATAATACGCTGCGAATGACAATGTTTTTACGACAAAATGTTACGTCAATTTGACATATTTCACACAGATACGTCAAACTTATCAAAATGACGTATTTTCTGTAACAAAACGTTGTAAAGATATTTTGACTGAAAATTATTTTTACTAAAAAACTATCTCAATTGTTAAAAGTCTTTTACTAACGCGTCGTTTAGGGGAATTAAAATGAAATCACAATGCTTCGCAAGTTGCTTATCAATATAAGCGACGTATCAACATTGTTTATAAAAAGTGTTTAGTGATGTTATACCGTTTTGTAGAAATTTAGTTAAAATTTTCAAGAATAATCTATCAAAAAGTTTATCAAATATTGGGCACATATACAGGATTTTGTATTAACATGCCATGAATAACGTGTTTGTCTACATTTTGAGACTTACGACCTTTTGAAAAAGTATTAAAAATGTCACAAAAATACCCAAAAGGCGTTTAATTGATGACTATGATGGGAGATGAACCAGCCCGAGGCTGAAAATCTCAATAATAATAATAATAATACAAAAACAAAATTTAATTGAAATTCAATTGATTGCAAATATTATCACTATTCCGACTTACCTCTGCTTCGGGCATCTCCCGTCTTCCGGTGTACGTCGGAAACGGAAAATTTGGCTGCCCGCCCGTCGAGGTACCACTGCAGCTCGATCGAAGATTTGTTACTTAGCCTGTCTAGCTGTTCCCTGTTCCAGGATACGTGTTCCCAGTGATCGGTCATGATGGCGGCACAGAGCATTGCCGTTGCACTGGATGTCATCAGCAGAGTAAGGAAAAGAAAAAGAACCGGTGGAGGCATCATACAACAGGTGGTGCTCGTTTGGGTCTGATGTGCGGTGGAAGTGATTGTGGTGGCGCCCTGTCCTGCAGTGGTCATTGTGGTGGTCGATTGTTGCATACTGGGCCTATAGTGCTGATAATAGTAGCTATCGATGCTAGGGGATTTATCGTAACTGCTACTGACTAGATATTCTTCGTTTCCGTTGTAGTTGATGTTGTTGTTGGTATCATTTAAGGGACAGTTAGTACCGGTTAGGGCATCGTAGTCATACTGGTAGTATTGATGCGACTGCTGCCGTCGATGATTGTGCGCCGACGGTTGGAGTTGATATCGGTACGAGTTGTTCCGGTGTATTACCGGCCAACTACGTGTAGTTGATTTGTTTCTAACGTAGTCTGTCTGTTGTCGGTCCACGGTGGCTGATGTGTCGGGATGCGTGGTGTGGATATCAATACCGGAGTCGTTGGTAGAGCTATGGTGATGACTGTTGCTATGGTCCAAATTGCCGGTAGTATCGATTCGGGTGGCAGTTTCGGAATAGATGTGTTGCTGGTTATGGTGCTTAATGTTGGTTGTGGGTTCGTTTCCTGCGCCAAGTTCGAACGTGACCGTTGGTTCGTAGGTCGGTGTTGGCGGTTGGGGAGGTGTGATAATCGGTGGCGCTAGGTTGTATGTTGTGACGGTTGAAGCAGCGGGTAGACAACGGGTCGTCACCTTTATTTTACAGCCACCCGATCTGGTTTTTACGAGTCATAAATCGGTATCGCGTTTCTTCATTTTGTTCGCGGCGTTGTCTATATTTGTCCTTAAATTGGCGATATGTCTAGAGCCTAACTTTTCGCCTCTGTTCAATCTAAATGGAGAAACGATAGAACATAGAATTGCAATAGGGTAATTAGTCTTATTGTGGAGAAACTAAGCACAATGTATTAATTTCAAAAAGTCTGAACCAATTTTAGCAATCTTCTGCACACAAATAATTGAAATTGTATTTATCATCATGATCACGACGAAAACACATTCGTTGTTAATTAAATTTCATGTATCTTTAAACTTTAATCAATGCCATTCTTCAGCCCTATGGATGGGGTATTTTGTTCTATTATTGCGGTGGTACATGCATATTGCTGTGTATATGAATGATTTTACATTTTCAAAATCTCATGTACAAAATCTCATTACAAATGCAACATGTGAGATAGCCTCTCCGGAAATCCGGAAAAAACCCCGGTGTTCGTGGGTCATGGCCAATTATGTAACCGAGGTATAAAATTACAATTATTTTCCAGTCGAATGCTTCTTGGTGAAATTAAATCAAATAATATTTCATGCAGATAGAGGTGTGTTCGGATTATAAACGGTACACCCTTTTCTATGCTTGAAATTATGCTCTTCATTTGAACACATTTCTGTTTTAATCAATGTCCTTCGGAAACATATTAATGGTTCGTAATAAAAATTGCACATTCAATTTGGTACCGCAAAATAGACTACGAAAACAATAGGCTATTTTCCCCTACATACAAACTTTATGCTCCACTTACGGTTATGTGCATAAAGGGAAATGTTATTTATGGAAGGCAAACTCGCGACTGTTGAACGAGAGTGGAGTCAGAGTCAGAGAGGATATCATGAAATAAGGAGTAGATAAATTTATGCCGCTTCCGACTGTTTGTTCGTTTATGATATCAGTAGTCGATTGACAAATTCTAATCAAACCGATATCTAATTTTGCGATCATTATGAAAAGCCATTTTTGATTTTTATTATTACGTTCATTAATAGAACCCACAATCGGTTGCCATCATCGTGTCCGATTCGAAATGCCACTTCGAAGATTTGAAGGCACGAATCTAAGTAACTCTGATGATTTCACATGCCAGAACTTATTCGTATGTTTGCTGCACTGCGGCATACGAGTGATTAATTTTTTGGGCACGAAATGGTTGTAGATTCTGAGATTTATGCCAACATGAATATAAACTAGTTACATGATAGTAGGCATTTATAGATTCTGTTACACAGATAAAGAGAAACATTGAATTTTCTGCGTTATCTAATGCACATAAAGGGAATGCTAGATTTGGCAGAAAATAATGGGATATTTTATGTAAATTTAAACCAGATAACCCCTGAATCAAGCCTGTTGTATGAAAGATTGCAAACATTGTTGTATGGCGCACCAAGGACTACAACCAATTGCGTTGCTTACCCCTCCTTTGGCTTGGAATTAAACGAGGGGAAATTTTACGCGCTTGTTAAAATTAATTATTATTTTCTGTGTATGAATTCAGGAATCGCCACAACTAAAACCATGTGATTTCAAGTTTTACTGTGAACTTATAAATGTGACTTACTACTTAGTTAGTTAACCTATCATTTGCCTACAGCTTATTGTTTCCTAGCTTTGTTTTGCAGCATAAAAGTTCACCTTGCACTTCTACATCTGATCCGTATTCAGCTTGACCTTACGATCGCAAAATCAGTTCTTGGAATATGGGACGAGATTCCCTACGGCAGTCATAACCTCGCTATTTTGAAGATGAAAATTTCAGTTTGTATGAATATGAAAATTAAAGCTCATCGAATTTTCCGGTCCACTTCTTAGCACCTTGCTTAAGGTACCAATTGGTAAACCCTCGATTACTTGTCGATATGCAAAATTTAAATAAAATAGACGCTTCTAGAGCTTCTAGATACACTAATTTCAACAAATCCTTGAGCCGTAATTTTAAGTTGATTAGAATATATTGCTCTTTAGAACGTTCAACTTCTTTGATGCAGATATTAATACTATAGACTTTCCAGAAAGTATAAGCACACTCAAAATAACAAAAAAAAGTCATATTTTTTTTAGTTTTAATAATTTTATTTGGCAAATCATATTTGTATTTGTGTTTTATATGATATTTTATTCGTTTAATCAAAATATTTAATCATAGCCAAGACTCTTAACTTTTCCTCGAACATGATCCATTAGCTTCTGCACAGTGGTACTTCCCACCATTTTGACCACTTTTGGCCAATCTTTTTAAAAATTTTGGCCAAAAAGTCTCGATTGGCCTTTTGGCCAAAAAGTCTCGTGTTCGGCCTTCGGGCAGTTCGGCGGATTCATGTCTTTTGGCACGAAACATACATTTTGACTTTTGTACCATTCTAAAGTGTCCTTTGCGTAATGACATCATCGGCAATAATCGCTTCTGGAGACATTCCTTAACGTATTTCTGAGTGTTCATCGGCTCCGTTGTGATGTACGGACTGGATGTTTTACCACACTCGCATATTGCCTGCCAAACCATAACCTTCCTACCGAATTTTTCGGTAAAAATTGTCTTCTCCGTTTCGGGGATGTCTTTGTCTTCGCTAACAGTATAGAATTGTGGTCCGGGGAGCGTTTAGTAATCTAGTTTCACATACGTTTCATCGTTCATTATTATACACCCAGAATTTCTACACAATAACGAATCGTAGAGTTTTGCGGGCTCGTGGTTTCACGGACGCGGCCTGTTTTGGGTTCCTTCTGGGTTTTTTTTCTGCTAGGTATGTTTTCAGCCCAAGTCTTTCGTTGGCATGACGTTACTCGACGAGGTCCCTAGTTTCCCTAACATCCCGAACGGAAGTAGCTGGTTTTCGGTTGTAGGCATCCCTGATCTTTTTATCGATATCCGGACTAACAGGACCGGATTTCCGACCACTCTTCGGCGCATCTTCAAACGTACACTATTCTCTATATTTTTGAATCGCAGATCGTACCGCAGATTTTCTCAAGGAGAGTCCGCTCATAGTGCACCATTTGTGCACGATACTTTTTTGTTGTTCCGGAGTAAAACCGCGCATATTGATAGGTAACACAAAACTGAGCACTTGTTTGATGCTATGTCATTCAGAATTGTGCAAACAAAAGGACGCAGCCAAAACATGTTGAAATATTTCATTATATTCAAAGTGACCGTTAAAATAAGGTGTGCTTATACTTTCTGGAACAGTCGTTAGTAGTGAAATAGTTTGTAGAATGTATTTGTAATTGAAAGAGTTTTTTCAATAAAAATGCGCGGTAACACTTTGCCATTCTCCCTAACAGCATCCTTATTGTTGGTTTAGAGGAGACTAAATCGGCTCTCAGGCGTTATTCTAAATTTGGCTTGTTTTCTCAATGAATTTTGTGAGTAATTTCAATAGTATTTATTTAATAGTAAATTGTATATATTTATTTTTATATATTTATCAATAGTATTCTTTTTGTTAGTTTCTATCCGAATCGGCTTTTAAGCGTTACTTGAAATTTACCGTGTTTTCCCAATAGGAAACCACCATCAAACGTTGTGAGTGGCCCATTAGTATCCTTAATGTTGGTTTAAATCGGTACTTATGTTAAAATATCTCTATGGTGCATCTCCATAAATTCTTATACATGTAAAACAATAAAAAATAATATAATATATGTCAAAAGTCTACGCTCCATACAAAAATTCAAAAAATAGTTTGGAGAAAAGTCTACGAAGAGTTGAGATGATCAAAAATTAGTCTACGTAGTTTATGAACAGGCCCTATTCTAAACTGAAAAGAAAGTAAAATATATGTTGGCCACTAAGCCTCCCACTGGCGGCACATGATATTTGGAGTTGAAGATGCCTACTGTTTTCATGAAATCATGAAAAGCAGAGACCGAAATTTTCGCCTACTTGAGAAGAGAAACGTCCTATTTCACCCGCTTGGAGAAACAGATGAGAATGTAAGAAGCGAGAGACTATTATACGCTCACAGCGTTTTTTCGAGAAAAGCAACGGCGATTTATAATTTTCGAAGAGCATGAGTAGCTGATGAATTGTTTCTTTTTCAGTGAATCCTAGATGCCGATTATTATTTTTCATTTACTTTTTGACACCTGAAAATGCACCAGTCTTCACGTTTGTTTTATTATGACATTATAATTCGAAAAAAGCCAATTTTTCTTCATGTTGTGAGCAAACAACAAATTGTATATTTGAAGCAAACTATAAATCTAACGTATTTTGTTTCTTCCTAATATTGACCTTCTCAGCAACATCTGAGGGATGCATTTTATTTCAGAAGTTTTTCATTTATGGTTCATGACGGTACGAGCTTGGCCTTATTTTCGGTTTTTGCTCCTCGTATACGATCTAGGTAGCATGTTTTCAGTGAAAAGTGTGGCATGAGAAAATGTTTTCGTTGAATTTTGGAGAGAGATATTTTCGCATATGCAAGAGAGGATAATGAATTATCGGAGAAAAAGGAGAGATGAAAACGGTTCGCTCGACAACCTGCTTGAGAGAGAGCATGGTTTTCACCCAGCTGAGTGAGAATTTCGATCTCTGATGAAAAGTGAACACATAAGTCCACATGGACATTTTGAAGAACGAACTGCTCCAGTGGATTCAAGCATACTTCGATGAACACGAGAATCTTGTTTTCCAATAATATGGATCAAACCATGCCGTACTCTATACGGACTCAAACCTGCCTCAAAGAGAACAGTCATTTTGGCCGAAACATATTTGGCCTCCAAGCAGTCCAGATTTGAACCCCCTCGACTATTCAATATGTTGTTATATATTGAAACAAAGGCCTGTGGATCCTGTCGTGAAAGTGTCGATTCTTCGAAAGCTTTCATCGCCAAGGCGTGGGCTTGAATGTCAGAGGAATATGTTATGAAGATATGCTTCCGATTCCGCAATCGCCTGTAGAGAGTAATTAAGAATGAAGGAGATCATACCGAATGATTATTTCTGAATTTGCTAAAACTTACGCTAGAATGAATGTAAGGGTTTTTCAATCATAAAATACAAAGAAAAATGTTCAAAAACCTGATAAACCTTGATGAAGGATTTTAGCATTTTCTCATGAGACACACCGTATATAGGGAGATTTAACCATTCTAGGCAAGTTTAGCAGAGTTCAGGCATCGCATGTTCACGGCATCGTGCACACTCCTCAAGTTTATGTTAGTTTAAATTCATTTGCTCAGTGACCCCCTGTCTATTACAATCGACAGAATTATGCATAGCTGGTTGAAGGAGTTTCTAAAAAGTGCCAAACTTTTCAAGTGGGTGTAACTATTGTCGGCAACCACATTTTTATTAAGCTTTCGGTTCATTTATACTGCGTGTGAAATTTTTTCAAAAATTAACCACATGTACTCGAAAATTGTACCCTTTTTTCGTTGCCTTATGTGCTAAAAGACGAATGTGTCGGTCTCAGGGCACCGAAATTTACATGACATTTTGGTAGTGTGTAGTTATTTGAAAGATAAACAAATTAAAGTTAAATTACCATGTTATCATATGGATATATTGAGTGAATTGTTTTGATGGTAGAATATAAGAATTAGAGGTTTGAAAATCGGTTTCCGAGAATAGTTAACATTCTCGAAGCCAACTTTTCCTTTAGGGAACGTCCATCAATTATGTCACGCAAAAAGTGACTTTTTATTTAATTACTTTAGGAGGGGTAACATTTTTGTATGGACCATCAATTTTTTTTGTATGGATTGTCACATTTTCCCAAACCCCACCTTCCCCCTTACTGCGTGACATAATTAATGGACCTTCCCTTAGTTACTGACCATTATTTTTGCAGAAGATGGAAGATAATTTTTTTAAGCGAAAATATGCTTCTAATGTCTGCCATTTTGTTATGGAATCGAATGTTCCAAAACAGATCGGTTAAGTGGGCAGACTACAGCCATGGCAAACTACGATGAGTAAAGCTTGTCCGGAAATATTTTTTTGGAATTTTGTCGCGTCAGTGGTCTGACTCAACGTAAAAATTTCTATCAGTGTATGACTTAGCTGTCAGTGGATCCTTCCACCTTCGTACTTTTAAAGTAAAGTTTTAAAAATGGCGTCTTGACAACAGGAGCAGCAAAATTTTGGATGTAGAACATTTCGCTTTGAAAGTTAGAGTAGAAATAGTTTAGAGTGTTTTTTTGTGTTGTATTTTTATCGCTGTCAGTTTTTCGAAAATTGGAAAAATGGCGTCACCCGAAAAGCAACGTCGCGAATTGATTTTGCGCAAGCACCTGGGAAATCCTCAACCCTCTCATCGGGGCATCCGGAAACAAGTCGGAATCTTGCAGTCAACGGTAATTCGTGTGATTAAACGTTACCAGAGCATCGAACGGAAGGAAAAAGACGGTCAGAATGGATGGTCTATTAGTGATCAGGATCAAAAGCGTGTCGTGAAAGGGTTTAAGCGGAATCCAAATGCTTCGGTTCGGGAAGCGGCCAAAAACATTGAATCTGTCCAAGTCTTACGTTCAGAGAGCCAAGGATCGGGAACGACTGTATACGTGCAAAGTGCAGAAGGCTCCAAATCGCGACGAACGGCAAAATACGGTGGGAAAGTCATGGGCCCGGAAACTGTACACCCAGATGCTGACGAAGCCTCATTGGCTCATCATGGATGATGAGACTTACGTCAAGGTGGACTTCCGGCTTCTTCCGGGGCTACTGTTCTTCACCGCTCAGCACAAGATTTATTTTCCGGAGGAAGTAAGGAAGTCAAAACTTTCAAGGTTTGTCAAGAAATTTATGATTTGGCTATCAACATGTGCGCTGTTCGTGACAACCGGGACTGTAAACGAGGAGATCTACCTCAAGGAGTGGCCCTACGATCTTCTGGCCGGATCTAGCTTCGTACCACTATTAAAATGTTGTCCTGGAGTGGTACGAAGCTCACCGGGTCACTTTCGTATCCGAGGACATGAATCCCCCCAACGCACCGGAAGTAAGGCCCATCGTAAAATACTGCGCTTTTATGAAGCAGTAGTCAAGCATGCCAAGGAAGTCAAATCTGAGGAAGACGTGAAAAAAAAGTTGGTTTCCGTACAGAAGTAGCTTGTTGTTGTTCAGAACCTAATGAGTGGAGTTTAGCGAAAGGTGCAAGCGTATGGTTATGGTATTGAAGTTGAATGAAATAAATATGCGAAAAGCTTACTAATCGGCTGTATTTCATTATCTGACAGTTTGAAAAACATCGGTCAATAGGTAATTTTCAACAGCGTTTTTTCTGTGATGCAATTTGATGCATTTTAAAGTTCTATTTAAAATCCAACTCTTTCCAACTATTTTGGTCTGCGGAGTTAATTTCGTCAAGTTCCAGATGTTGTTAGGTCTGATTGCTTTGCTGGTGGTTTATAACCTTTAACTGGTAATAATCAATAAATTTATGATGATCCAGGGCAGAAATTGTTATAATTGAAACGTTCTTGTTATAATTGAAATTCTTCACTACGAAGGACAGAGGAAGCCTAGAGTCTAAGTTTAAAAAACAGAAAATAGAAAAATTTGCGGAAAAATATCTCGTTTGGCAAGCCATCTGTATGTGCGGTAAAATCAGCCAACCATTCATCTCAACCGGGAATATTAACAGTAAAATCTAGATCATAGGGTGACATTAATCCTCCAAACTGTTCAGAGCTCCGACCGATCGAAACTTTTTGGGCAATTATGAAGGCTGACTTCAATACAAATGAAACACAAATTTCTGAATAACTCGAGAACTTATCAAGTTAATGGAACCAAACTTGGCGTGTGGAGCTTTTCGAAGGCAAGAAATGTTTCTTTTGTGGTTTGAGACTCCTCCGCTCACTGAAAGAGGGGTCTCTAATATACATGAAACACGAATTTTTGCATAACTCAAGAACAAATCAAGCAAATGGAACCAAATTTGGCAAATGGAGGTTTTTGAAGGAAACAAATGTTTCTAAGGTGGTTTGAGACCCCTCCGCCTTCCGAAAGGAGAGACTTCCATAAACATGAAACATAATTTTTAGCATAACTCGAGAGCCAATGAAGCAAATGAAACTAAATTTGGCATGTTGAGGTTTTTGGAGGCAAGAAATATTCCTATGGAAGTTCAATACCCCTCCCCATTTTGAAAGGGGGGGGGGGCTCCCATACAAATAAAAAGCAAATTTCTGCATAACTGGAGAACTAATCAAGTAAATCAAACCACTTTTAGCATATGGAGGTTTTTGGAGGCTAGATTTCTATATGCATAAAAATGAATTTCTGTGTGTCTGTTTGTTTGTCAGACTCTTAAAGACTCGGAAAGTTCTGAACCGACCAACGTGAAAATTTATATGCAGGGGTTTTTGGGGCTGGAGAAGGTTCTTATGATTGTTTGAGACCCCTACTCTCTCAGGAAGGGAGGCTCTCATACAAATGAGACACAAATTACTTCATAACTCGAGAACTAAACAAGCAAATCGAATCAAATTTGGCATGTGGGGGGTTTTGAAGGCAGAAAAAACCATAAAGATGCCAGTTATATTAAATTTCCCTGGAAAGGGGGGCTCCCATACAAATGAAACACAAATTTCAACCAAACATGAGAACTATCCCTACTGCCATGGAAATTTGTATGCAGGGGTTTATGGTTTGGAAAAGTATCCTATGATAGTTCGAGACCCCTCCCGCCTATAGAAAAGGGGGCTCCCATGCAAATGAAAAACAAAATCCTGCATAACTCGAGAACTAATCATGCAAATGGAACCAAATTTGGTATAGGCGAGTTTTTGAAGGCAAGAATTATTTTTATTGTAGTTTGAAGCCCCTCCTCTCTCTCTGAAAAGCGGGGGTCCCCATACAAATGAAACACAAATTTCAAACAAACATGAGAACTATGCCTACTGCTATGCAAATTTGTATGCAGTATGGCCGGAAAATTTGTATGCAGTATGTCCGGATTTTTTATGCTGGGATTTTTGGAGTCGGTGAAGGTCCTTATGATGATTCGAAACTCCTCCCTCATCTGGAAGGGGGTGCTCCCACACCAATGAAACACAAATTGCCAAATCACTCGAAAACTAATCAAGCAAATGGAACCAACTTTGGCATGTGGGGAGTTTTAGACAAGATTTTTTTCTAAGGTGGTTTGTGACCTCATCTCTCTGGTGGGAGGGGGGGGGGGGGGGTGGCCTCTCAAACAAACGAAACAGAAATTGGAACCAAACATGAAAATTATCCATGCAACCTCAACTCAAAATGTGTATTTCTAGGGTAAGAAGCATGTACTGATACAAGTTTGACCCCTGCTTAGCCAAGAATGGGGGATGCTTGAGTTACTCTCAGTGCTACATTATGCACAAGAAGTTGATCAAAGGATTTACGCAAGGGAAAATTACATTCAAACTGACAGAATACGGCTTCGTTTGATGATACATTTTTTTGTCATTGAAATGCTTCTACGCAGAAAGAAAGACCTATAGAAACTACCGATCCAAAAGTTTAATTAAAAACATAAATCTTTGTTTTTTTTTTAGAAATTACATTAGTAGAAAATATTTTAACCAGATGCATTCACAAAAACAACATAAATGAGCAGGTTCTATTGAATTTTCATTAATTTAGTTGCATGCGTAGCAAGGCTCGCACCGGGTTCAGCTAGTAATCTATAAACTCATATAAATGATCCGTAGCAAATTATTCTTATAGAAAATTTTCTCAACTACAATTTTTCCAAACATTGGTTTTCAGAAAAAAAAATCAAACAGCTCCTCAGTTAGACACACTATATTGTACAATGTGACATAGTAGCCACGATTTGTTATGCTGTACTCCAAGTGCTAGAAATACCAATGTTGCCTGCTGGGCAGTTGAGGATTGAAGAACTAAGGAAGTAGAAAGCGGTCGAAGTTTCCGATATCGTCTTCAAGTTAACGACTGATTCAAGCATTTGCCCGGTATAATGCAAACGGAGGATGTTTTTTGTAGTTAGGTCCGACGAGCGATAGCGAGTTGGACGGCAAGCGTTTGCCCGGCATAATTTTATAAAAAAAATCTTAAATAACAGTTTGATCAAGCCTTAAATTTGACATGTAGAGTAACTGTCCCCATATTAATCTCATTGTTCCTTTATTCATCCTACGATGAATCAAACAATTGGGCAGTTGAAGGATCGCTTTCGTTTTCTAATAATGTTTGCTTACTTTTAATAACAACAACAAACATTATTAACTAATCCTGTCACCTGTTTATTGTTTAATTTCAAGTAGGATGAATTGCAAAGTGATGTGATTAATATAGGAAAATCTTCCCTAGTTCTTTACATGCACGAGTTCTCTTTAACAAATTTATTGGAAAACATGTGTCGCAGTTGCGGTCGTAAAAGAACATGAAATCGCGAAAGTAAATCAGCTCTTTGAAAAATTGAAAATCTTCTAAAAAACAATCCTTCTTTAATAGCAATATTTGAGCCGCATAGCTAAAGAAACGGACATGTTAATAGATCTGAGTAGTAGCGCAGTCAAGGATCGATTTCCCCGTAGCCAAAATTTAAAAAAAATATAAACCCAACATTGTAATAATTCTGGCACAATTTATGGATCCTAAATATTATTTTAAATGCCCAAAGTTTATTTCCTATGGGCCATATTTAGAAGCTTGTGGTTAATTTTTCAAAACAATCATGGATCATGACGATTGGATCAATAATTTATTGATCATGTGTATATATTTAAGTTCACAAACGTTTCATTCTAAGGATCAATTTTACAACTTTAAGGAATGATATTGAACCTTTTATGGAACATTTGCTATATGTTTATGGGTAATCCGTACAATTCTATTGATCATACCCTAGATATATAACGGTACTTTTTTGACATTTTATTGCTAAATTGTATATAAATTACGGATCACATTGATAAATTTTATGGATCATATCCATTTTATTATGGATATTGACCACAGTATAATGGGTCATGAATACGTTTTTTATGGAATCAATTTCAATTTTTAATGGATCATTTCTTCAGTTTAAAGGTGCCAACTTAGGGCTGCCCTAGGCTTATTCTGATAAGCTATAAGCTTGAAATGCCAAGATATGTAGATTAGTGAACCTGCATAGGAAATGATTCTCAACCAAATAAATTGTAATTGACTTTCTATTCCGTTGCTGTTGGCCTACTTCGAACGACACGAAAGTTATGCTTCAGAAGCGTCGCTGAGTCATTCTCATAGCAGTCATAAGCAACATTAAATCTAACCAAATTATTAGGAAGGTGACAATCCACAATGGAACAAAATTTCCACGTAGTACTCATGTCCTTGTTGAAGTAAAAGGAGTAAATAAACTATACGAACGCGTGTAATGAAGAATACGTCCGGGATAACAGCAGCTCGTGCAATACCATTAAAGTGAACGGAAATCTTACCTGATAAACTTTTCTCAACTAGATGTAGTAGTGCAAGAACTGTTGTTTCATGCACGTAATCCTTTTTTTTCCTTCTAAGAAACCCAGATTCTTTGTTGTTACGTCGTTCTAATGCAAGTTGCTTGGTGTAATTTATTTTTCTATTGCATGAATTGATTAGCAATAATAAGAACACTTTTGTAATTATTTTGATTTGCTCTAGCCTCTTGCGGGAATGTGACACTGGTTGTAGCTTTGATATTTTCTGCGATTTAATGATTTTATTTTTAAACATGCAAAGCACACACTATTCGATACGGTAGCGAAAATTGCGCGGTAGAAGAAAAAACTTGAAACTTAAATTTAGATGTAGGAAATTCCAACGATTTATGTTGGGATTGCACTTTCTGATAGCCAAGGAACGTGAAAAACTTTTTCGCCTGCACTCTACGTCGATTGCGCTTCAATTGGTAGATCCCTGTGTAGGAGCATTGACACACTTTCTTATTTCTTTTTCTTCTCAGGGATTTCCCTTTTGCTGATCACAGTAAGCCAAATAAATACTTCAATAGACGACAATACTAGAAGGCAGAGCGGTACCGAGTTTCGAAAAACAAAGACTGGTTCCCACTTTTCTTTGGATCCTTAAATTTTCAACCCTGTTTTTCCTTTTCTTCAATTCTGTTCTACCGAAACAGGACGGACTAGGTTGTGAGTCCTTTCGTGCCGAGTGCTCGCGATACTATGGTCCTTGCTGGGCGAAACGGATCCCACCGAGACTGTGGAAAATTGGTTTTCGCCCTCTGTTTACAGAGAGATTTTCCCGCACTAACACACGGTAGCGGGTGTGTGGTCCAAAAGCGTGCGCACTAAGAATGGAGCGAAAAATCAATAGAATAAACTGTTTATTGTTTTGTGTCATTTTTCAACCGGCAATTTATCTCCACATCATACTCAGTTTGCATCTTTGTTCGGGTTAATCAATATGTGATAATTACGCGTCTGGTGTATTTTTTCTGTGGATATATTCGGCGGCCCCCTCTTCCGAAAAAAGGTACACGATCCTTGTTTTATTGTAGTGATTTGTTTCGGATAGTTCCCAAACATCGAATAAACAGTATCCTTTCGGATGGTGCCTTTTTGGCGCTTGATACAAACAAATTGTCTGCGGATAGTTGTACATATATTGATACATTCTTTTTTATAGACCAACAAAGGTCGACAGAGTCATCAAGTTTAGTGAACCCGGTGATAAATTGTTGTCCTTTTCATAATTTATGAGCTATGTGTACAGGCTTATCGATGAAATGTCTAAAACACTGTTTCTCAGCATTGGAATAGGACACAATTTGCCTATCGGTGTGGAATTGTGGCTCAGGTCAAGTCCATGGAAGAATCGAAACGGTGTTGTTCTTTATTTTAGTTGTGTTTTCCCAAAGTGAGCGGAGACGTGAATATAATTTAATCAAACTCTCCACTTTATGTGACAGGCATGTATCTACAATTGCAACTGTGATAGTCTATTTTTGGGTGTTTTTTGGTGTTGTTAAACTTGAAGGGACCTTTCTTTGTTTGGTGGGCCTTCTTTAGGTTAGTCGATAAAATTTAAAAAAAACATTTATTCTAGTTTTAGAATATGAGTGTGCTTGTCATACAATCAGGCTTACCCTTAACCTTCCTTGGGTGTTTGTGACGAATAAGGTGTTTCGGGTCATATTGACCAGGATTTCAAATTCGCATTGTGGAAAATGTATACTTCATGATTTTGTTAAGTAATCTATTTCTAGAAATGAACCAATGAATATATTGGCCATTCCGGGACAATCCGGATACCCCGGGGGAACCGTTTAGTAAGGATCAAATTCATATTTTCGCCGAAACATGCCTTTCGACGGCTCAAAGTTCATGATTTGTCACGAATAATCTACTTCTTGTCTTGAAATGGGTATTGGTCATTCCGGGAGAACCCTTCCGGGAGAACTCTTTAGAATTCGTAAGTCGTCTCATTTACTGCACGTTCATGCACTTTAGCACTTAGCATTCGTGGTTGGCCCAAAAAGCATGAGAAACCATTGTCTGGCGATGATAAGCAGCTACGCGGTTGCAATTAAAAACGGCTTCGAAAACAAATGTTTAATTAACAAATTATAATCATTGAAATGAAAATCGTGAATTATAGTAACATATAATGAATAAAACGATTGACAAAAACAAAATGTACAATTATGCTAAAATTAATGAATTTGAAGGTGTACCATGTCAACGCAATTTTTTATACTGTTTTAATTAATGAAATATACTAAAACCATTGAAATTTGTTTTGAGCATAACTTCCCAGCAGACGGTCGTGGACGGACTAATTAAGCAGCACTTGAAAGTTCATTTAATGCACTATTAGATGCAGCTAAGTCTATTCGCTCGTACCTGCTCCTATGTATGGTACAGCCTTCGAAAATACGACGAAAAAAACGGAAAAAAGTTCAATAACTCATCCTACTGAAATAAAGGGCGAAGACAAAATTATTGCGACACATTCAACAGGGCATAACTTTTTTACCATTGGGTAAAAATCAGCCAAATTTTGCACACTTTCTCATTGATGTGTATTGTTTACATGCTGTCAAACTCGAAGTCGTGTTTTTCGATTCAACGAAAATGGAGGTGAACCAACGCGAGTCGAGAGAACACATTCTTTCCAAACACCTGGAATTTTCTGACCTGTCGCACTGGCAGTTTGGAAAAATGTTGAACATTCACCATTCAACCGTCTCCAGAGTGTTGAAGCGGTTCCAGGAGCGGTTGACGTTGGACCACGGCAAAGGAGCTGGAAGAAAACCGGGACCGGAGAACAAAAAGACAGAGCTACGTCCAGAATGCAAAGAAGAGAGCTGGACTACATACATACAAGGTACAGAACTTCCCAAACCGCGATGAGCGGCAACAATCGACGGCTAAAACTCGGGCACGGAAGCTCTACGAGAAGATGCTGACAAAATATGGCTGCTGTGTGATGGACGACGAAACGTATATAAAAGCCAATTTTAAGCAAATTCCGGGGTTGGAGTTTTTCACCGTCAAGAGCAAGTTCTATGTGGACGACAAATTTAAGAAGAAGAAAATGTCGAAGTTCGCCTCCAAATATCTCATTTGGCAGGCCATCTGCTCTTGCGGACTGAGGAGTGAGCCTTTCGTGACAAAAGGCACAGTAAATGGCGAGATCTACAAATCGGAGTGCCTCGAGAAGCGCCTTTTGCCGTTCTTGCAGCAGCACGACGAAGCTCCGCTATTTTGGCCAGATTTGGCATCATGCCACTATTCTAAAAGTGTCCTGGAGTGGTATGAGGCCAATTCTGATCATTTTGTTCCAAAGGACATGAATCCGCCAAACTGTCCGGAGCTGCGCCCGGTGGAGCAGTACTGGGCAATGATGAAGCGGGAACTTCGGAAGAGCAAGAAGACAGTCAAAGACGAGAAGGACATGTTAAGAAAATGGAAAAAAAACCTGAGAAACTGGTACCGGATGACACTGTAAAGACTTTGATGGAGGGCATCAAGCGAAAATGCGTTCAATTTTACACTCAAGGCTCCATCGATTAACTTTTCTTTTGATTTTTGAAGTAAATATATTTTATTTTATTTTTTTTATCACAATAATTCAACTGACAACAAATGTCTAAATGAATAAAAAACTTAAATTACTTGGTTACGGCCAGAAGTACGGAAAGAGTCAAGTAGCCGATGACAAAACACACGATGCAAAAATACACGTTGACGAAGAGGTCTTTCGGGAGCGTACAAATTTAACTGTAACAACAGTGCCGGACAGTCAATTTCACCCCTGAGCAGCTTCCAGCTTCAAAATATATGTATAAAACTACCCTAAAATTTTGGTTTGATTCTAAACATTATAAGAAAATTGGCATGACATTTTCGGTGTCGCAATAATTTCGTGTTTGCCCTTAAATACAGGTATGGTATATTCTAGGAAGTTTTGTATTTAGATATTGCAAATAACTTTTTGAACATTATATTGTCCTTAAAATTAAAAACAAAATGTTTCAGTGAAAAATGTGTTTTGGAGGTTAGTTCTTATGAAACGCTTTCTATCTCCAATTGGATGAAACATGCAATTTTTATGTTTTCTGCAAAGTTGTTTGTATTGACTTTTTCTACAATTTTGCTGAAAACATCATATCTCTATCTCAAAATCCCAAAAAAGTTGAATTTTTGTCTCACTTTTAGGGGGATTTATCACAAAAGTCATTCCGTCAAAATATGAAGCTTGTCATATCTAGTAACTTTACCAAAGACGTCAATGCTCTAGTTCCACTATTTAGGAAGTTATGAGTTAAGAGCGTTAAAATCGACTTTTTGACCACTGTGCGTTGCATTATGCGTGCGTTATGTTGTGAAAACTTAAAGCCGTGGCGACAACTTCACGTTTCATATCGTCAGTATATGGTAGGGACCAACTTGGCTGGCAGTGGGCCAATTCATGTCGTGCTCAGCCGTATTGAAACCGGATTTGTTTTACATGACTAGTGTCTATCTGGAACTATTCATGAACAGAATTTGAAGTCATTTAGTTCTTGTACAGCTGAATAAAAGCAATTGGGACGAGAATTGGTCCTGCACCCTATATGGGTTCAATCAGATGATTGAAAATCAGCAGTTTAATAAACAGTAATGGATCAAGATGAGAATCTTGTGGCACCTGGGGCTGATTAGTGGTAAGTTTGATTGCTTTTCTATTGTTGTTCTTGTATCACATTGAAATATTTCAAAACGGCCCAACGTGCTAGAGTTCGTGAGTTACCAAAAGCAAAGAGCAATTATTTATCAGGTAGATTTAAGAAATCGTGACAGTGATAAATATACCCAACATGAGGAAAAAAGCAAAAAAAAATAATTACTGATCCAATTGACATAGCTTTCTTAGGCTGTGGACCAATTCGCGAGTTAAATTTCACTTAGGTTAAAAGTGGCAGTTCGAAAGTTATGTTGCCATAATCAAAAATCTCTGTGTTGTTGATAAACCGGTTTTCGAATAGAATGCAGCCACGATGGTAAAATTTTAACTTCGCATCTGACAGAAATAATCAAGCTCGGTTACGAAGATACCGAAGATACTCGGAAAGTTAAGATACAATTTTGAAAACGAGTGGAGGGTGGATGGTATCCTCCTCCTTGCCTACCCTGCGTTGGGTAGCTTGGTAAAAGATTATGTACCTGATCGGATACTACCCGAGCAGGAAACAACAACATATGAATACCTAATTTAGATCTTGATAACTGGCGTAGGTATAAAAGAGCTCAGATTAAGAAATAAAATACCTAGGCAAAATACCTAAGAATTGCCATCAAAATATCTCTCGAATAACAAAACTTGCACCTAAGCTTTGATCAAAATTAGGTATTCATTTGTTGTTGTCTCCTGCTCGGGCGAATAACTTGATAACTGGCTTTGGTATTTAGGAGCTCAGATTAAGAGGTAAAATACCTGAAGATAATACCATAAAATTGGTCCCACAATGTTATGCGAATACTAAATTGAGGCAAGACAATACCAAAAAAGTACCTCTCAGGTATTCCCAGGTATACAAAATAACAAGTTTTGTTATTCGAGAGATTTTTAGCTTGCAATGTTTCGAGTGAAAAACTGTATTTGTCTCTCTCTGAACGGTTCCCTCCCGATTCGGGTTGTCCCGGAGTGGTCGATATGGTCATTTGCCCATTTAATGACTAGAAGTAGATTGTTTACAAGCCATCGAAAGGCATAAACGAGTTCCCCCCGAGCCATCTGGATTGTATCAGATTGATGAATACGATCATTGGTTCATTTCAAGGCTAAGCGTATACTCAGGAAAATCAGCAAGTTCCGCCATCGAAAGGCAGGTTTCAAAGAAAATCTATATTTGTCCCCTCCTACATGGTTCTACCAGAGCATCCGGGTGGCTCAGAATGGCCAATATAGTCATTGATCCATTTCAAGGCTATAAGTAGACTATTTATCGAAAATCATGAAGTTTGAAACATCGAAAGGCATGTACCGGTAGATATGCGCATTTGTCTCCTCCTGAAGGGTTCCCCCGTAGTATCGTATTGTCCCGGAAAGGCGAATATGGTCATTGGTCCATTTCAAGTCTAGAAGTACTACTTATAAAAAATCATGAAGTCTTGGCAGTCGAAAGGCATGCTTCGGCGAAAATTCGATTTTTACTCCTCTTAAAGGGTTCTTCTAGGGCATCAGAATTGTCCCGGAATGGCCAATATGGCCATTGGGCCATTTCTAGGCTACAAGTACACTACTTATACAAAATCATGAAGTTTGAGCCGTCGGAAAGCATGTTTTGGTGAAAAGCTGTATATCCCCGGGGAATCTGGATTGTCCCGGAGTAGCTAACATGGTCATTGTTCTATTTCAAGGCTAGATGTAGACTATTTATGAAAAAACATGTGTTTGAGCCGTCAAAAAGCATGTCCTGATGAAAATTTGTATCTGTTACCGCCCCACGGATCGTGGTAAAATTGTTTTTTAACTGCCCTTCAGAAATTTCAAAAAAATGTGGGATCAATGCTGACACGGACCTTTCTATGATTTACGAAAATTCAAGAAAATTCAAACTTCTAGATGCTTATTTTAGAAAATTATAGCATTTTTCAAATTCAGCTTAAGAAAAAGATGTTAGTTAAAATAGTGGAGGTGCATATTTGACACTAAATAGAACGAAGTAGAATTTTAATGATTCCCAGAATGAATATTTGCTTACCCTCTTTTTTGGCATTTGGCATACTTGTCCCTCTCCTCTGTGGTAGACAAGAGCGAATATACCACTTCCTCTTCTCTTTTTGTTTATGCAGGAGCGCTGCACGCAGCAGCATACTCACCACACTCTTCCTTTATCTGTAGTTTTTGAAATGAGCTGCGCGGTGAAATTAAATCACTTGCCTCTGAAAGCCACTGGCGAGTAAACTCAGCGCTCTGAAACGCACTGCAGTGAACACAGAGAACCGCACTCCAGAGAACTCTGAAGTGCGCGAACTGGTCAGTTACACTGATGTTGATTCTCTAAATAAGTAGATTAGCAAGCGCGTTTGGGAATGGTTTGTCTTTCAGGTTCCGGTTTCCATTTTTATTCATTTCGGTTTTGATATGTTCGTTATAACGTATGAATTTGACCTTGAGATTCTTGTGAGGGAGCGTGTACGAAAACATAAGCAATATGAATATACAAAGGTTTACCTTAAAACATTATCTTGCATAGGGTAACCCGAATAAAAACTTCTCATAGATTTACAATTGAATATATTGTAACCATACAATAGAATCTATAATATTTACGATTTATAGTATTGTTCACAACGATAGGATGACAATAGCAGTTATTGTTATCACAATAGAATCTAATGTAAATTGAGCCATCCACAATAGAAAAGGGGGGTTGTTATGTATCTTAACTATAGAAAAAATCACTATTTTCCGAACAAATTTGAGTCAATTACTATAAATTGTATTGTTTCACAATTGTTGAAAATCCTAGCATATAGAGTGAATTGTAGATCTATTGTAATGACAATATGCATTTTTCAATTATCTGATTCACGAACAATAATATTCATGGTTGGAAATAGGTTTTAATGTTATTCTATATTATTGTATTGTAACTGTTTGGTTATTTTTATCCGGGAAACCTGCAATGGTTGCGGTACCTTTAAAGCATTAGGTTTCTATAGTTGTGAATAGAGACTCCATAAGCAACTATAGTAACCTAATATTCGCCCTATACAGGATAAATAGATTAATGTTTAAGGCATGGGAGTGTGGGTGTCTTATGCGTGGTTTAACGCGCCACAACCCTGTCCATAATGTATTTCCTGGCGACACCGGATAAAACGCTCTGCGCGTTGCTAAGCAAGTGCACAATAGGACGGCTCCATATAAAGCAGTGGCCTGAACTACATACAATATTTGAATTTAAAATTAATACATTGATTAAAAATTCACATATTCTAGGGGAAAGAGGAGTAGTTTTGGACACTTTTTCTTTAAATTTTTCATATATTTTGTGAACGTCGCCAGATTGTCCGGATGTGCCCCGTACGTGGGGTAGTTTCGGACAGTCATGGGGCACATTCGGAAAACGAAAATAACTTACAGAGAATCATGAAATTTTTAGTTTTCTACCTATTTCAAACCTACAGACCAAAGCTGAGGTCAAATGACAAAACTTATAACTCTAGACTAACATTTGAAAAGAGGGGAAAGCTAAAATGTGAAGAAATCATATTATGTTGGAGCTACAGGCAAGCTACTCTAAACTCGAAAAGTAACAATGTTTCTTTTTATAAAATTGATAAAAAAGGGAATTCCTCAGTTCATCTATATGATGCATTGGGTAATTACATTTGGCCAACACAGTGATTTTAATATTTTCATAAGCTTAAGCGATGAGGAAATCACTATTTTGTGCCAATATATTCATCAGTTGTGTGATTACCAGTCATCAACTGTACCGACTGTATCGACTATGTACAAATGTAAGCATCTGAATGTGCCCGAGTGCGACCCAGGTGGGCGTGACTGCGTGCTTTACGAGTTAACGAATGTACCCATATAGAACCAATGGTGTCAGAAATGTTTTTGCATGGTGTGCCCGGAGTGAATTGCCCCTAGAGCTTTAATTAATAATTTGATATTATTTAGTCAAGCCCGTTTTATTTGAAATGTATCCACTGTTCATTTAGCGTGTAAACAACAAACGAAAATAAGTCTCTAACTCTCGTAAATTTAATTACAGGAGAGCCAGAGCATTAAGAAACTCGGTCAGTAAGGGTTTTTCTACGGCGAACACTAGTGTTAAGCTCCGAACGCAAGGGACCCGAAGCGGAACGATAACCATGCAAAAAATACCCGATTCAAATGAATTTGCTTGCCGGTTAGAAAATTATTATTCATTATATAAAAACTGGCTAGCCATTTTGGCGTAATTTGTAACGTCGTTATCAAAGGTTTGGAAAAAAATGCATAAAAGAAGAACTATTTACTCCGCAAATAATTTGGTTTTGAAACTGTTTGGGTGAGAAATGTTGCATATACCTTCTTTTAATATCGCAGTGCCACAGATGGCGAGAATTATAAATACCCATTTGAATCTAATCGCGAAGCAAGACACATTTCTCTTATATGACCGCAGATTGATAGCAAAACCAAAAAAAAAAAAAAAATGATCTGCAAAATTATGAAATAATAGGGTATGTGTCCCTTGACTCAGCCTATTATGCAACCATCGATAACATTTTTGATTAAACTCTTAAAATTTTCAAGCTGAAGGCGAGATTCAATTTGTTCTACACTTGCACAGATAAATTTGATAAGTTTGATAAGACATTTGGTAGTATGTATCACGAAAAGTTACACAACTCTTTTTATAAAGTCAGAAACTTTCAAGGGATATGGATTTAATGTCGGTCCACAGGCACCATATGGGGTCTTTTCATGGATGTAACTTCGTCCCATTCGATGGATTTATTACTAAATGCAGACTTTGTACAATTTTTTTTTCTTATTTTATGAACTAAGGCGTTGCCAGCTGTATTGGCATTACTGAACACGAAATTTTACAAAACAAACTAAAGTTAAACTGCTTTGAAACACATAAGTGATGTTCACATATGATTTACTAGCATTTGTTATGCATTTCCACTTTAATTTTTACCAATAACAACCTTTTTACTACGTTATTTATACAACAGGCCTTAGCAGGGAACATACAAAATAATATGTTCCCAAGGTCTATGATTTTCTTGTAGAATAATTGTTGTTTTAGCTAAAGGAATGATTAGCTTGTAACGTTTAACTATTTTCTGCACATCCAGACTGCATTACTTGCATTATCGATTCAATTAAGCCAAATTTAGATCACTTGAAGATCGTGTAGATCATCTATTCAGCCTAACCAGTGAACTCATGATGCCCCAACAGTTCAAGAAATCGAAAATTACGGGGAAGTGAACAACTATAAGTTGATTAATATTGTCTCAATTGCTTTGGATTACATCGGTCATCCTAAAAGCAAAAAAAAAAAACCAACATGATTTTGTTGATTATTGCTACATTAATGACAAATTTGGTACAAAGGCCGAATGAAGGAGTTAGGCTAATATTACATCCCGTTACTGTAATATAAGTAGCGATTCCCCAGATGCGTAATATGTTAAGATGTAGGCCATCTTCAATTTTTTTTTCTAGGTTTGATTGACGCATTGGTTGGACGTAGTTCCGAAATCTAGTGGAAAGTTATTAGGTTGCAGTTGCTAGCCAATTAAAAGTTTTAGTGAGTCCTCTTTTATCAAAAAAACTATTTTCATAAGTAAAGGGCGATACGGTCAAAATTTGGTCAATATCAACTTGACGTATTTCTTTCAATTTTGCATTTAAAAAACCTGAACACCCCTCATTTTGAAGGTGTGTGTGTGTAGAATGTTGCTCCTATTTTGATTTTGGAATTCACTCTTCAGTTGTCAAAATGCCGTCCAAGCAAGAAGAGCAGCGTTTCAAAATTTTGCTCGCGCATCGCGAAAATCCGAGCTACTCGCACGCAAAGTTGGCAAAATCGCTAAAAGTTGCCAAATCAACCGTTACAAATGTAATTAAAGTGTTTGGGGAACGTTTGTCGACAGCCAGGAAGTCTGGATCGGGGGGAAATCGAAAACCGGAAGCCGCTGAGACGACAAAGAGAGTTGCCGGTAGTTTCAAGCGAAACCCTAACCTATCTCTCCGAGATGCCGCAAATAAGCTGGGTGTATCGTCTACAACCGTGCATCGAGCCAAAAAACGAGCCGGACTATCGACTTACAAGAAGGTAGTGACTCCAAATCGCGATGATAAACAAAATACGACGGCCAAAGCGCGATCCCGGAGGCTGTACACGACGATGCTGACGAAGTTTGACTGCGTGGTAATGGACGACGAAACCTACGTCAAAGCCGACTACAAGCAGCTTCCGGGACAGGAGTTTTATACGGCAAAAGGAAGGGGAAAGGTAGCAGATATTTTCAAGCCACACGAAACTGTCAAAGTTCGCAAAGAAATATCTGGTTTGGCAAGCCATCTGTACCTGTGGCTTGAAAAGCAGCATTTTCATAGCTTCCGGGACTGTCAACCAATAAATTTACGTTGAAAGAGTGTTTGAATAAACGTCTGCTGCCTTTCCTGAAGAAACACGGTTGTTCCGTACTGTTTTGGCCGGATTTGGCATCTTGCCATTACGGTAAAAAGGCCATGGAGTGGTACGCCGCCAACAACGTGCAGGTGGTTCCCAAGGACAAGAACCCTCCCAACACGCCAGAGCTCCGCCCAATTGAGAAATACTGGGCTATTGTCAAGCGGAACCTAAAGAAGACCAAAAAAAACTGCTAAGGACGAGCAGCAGTTCAAGGCAAACTGGCATTCTGCGGCGAAGAAGGTGGACAAGGTGGCTGTACAAAATCTAATGGCAGGGGTCAAGCGTAAGGCCCGGCAATTCGGATTTGGAAAAGCGGAAGCCTAACTGAATATTTTTCCTGAATTTTATACTAATTGAACTTGAAAAAGAAATTTAATTTGATTTTTTAAATAAACGATTTCACCGATTTTCCCTTGACCAAATTTTGACCGTATCACCCTATAAGCCCAATCCAACCGACTAAATTTGTATTTCAGTATCTTGTTAATTGTATAAAGAAATCCATGGTGTTTCAGCCCAGTGAGTTTTTTCTGTAAATTGTATGGAATGAAGCCTAACCACAAAAAAAAGTTCTTAGCTGAATAGGCTAAAATGTTCCCTAACAAAAACCAGTGACACAATAAAAACACACAATAACTCTGCTAGAGGTTCTGTTAACTATTTGCCACATTAAAGACCAAAATGAAAAACACGAGATTGTAATATGGTGCGTTCTTTTTTACTTGCATGACCTAATATCCTTTAAGCGAAGGTGTTACGTCCAGGTAGATGTAGGAGATCGCGTACGCCGCCAAAAAATCGCCAGTTTGTAGCTATGTCTCGTAGGCGGGTAAGTGATATTCCCCGGGACCATCCCGATGATATTCGGGACCATCCCGAATTCAGCCTCGACAGCATTCGAACGAACACGTGTGGTGGCTACCGTCTCGAGGAAATAACCGCCATATACGAAACATGCACCACTGACAGCATCATCATCATCATCGAGATGTACTACATGGCTGCAGAACACGAAGAAGCATAAGATTACATCTTTCCGTATTATTTATAAATAGTAAGCCAGAATGCACCAAGGCACACACACATAGAACAAAGATAACTGAGCGAGAATACGAATAAATGGGACAATAAAAACGAAACCGAGTCTGAACATCTTTTTCTGGCATCTTGTTGGGATGCAACTGTCAAAGCGAGCAAATGCTATGGAATTTGACAGATCTATACTCGACAGAATTTCAAATCAAATCAAAGGGAACGCCAGTGCCATTCATCATCTATATCTTAATAAATCTAATATTATAACAGAGTTTAAACATGTTAACATTTTCTTCCACTGAATGACATTTTCTTCCACTGAATGACATTTTCTTCCACTCGATCCCCCACTTTCTTCAGCGGTTTCTAGATATGATGATTTTGCAATAACGTCCCTTTAAAATTTTAATCTAGAGTTTATCATTTGAATTCATACAAGCTGAAACAAATGAATAAAAATTTAATATAACTGGCGCTTTTCTGAGAACCACCATAGAAAAAAAAAATCTTACCTTCAAAAACCCCCACATGCCAAATTTAGTTCAATTTTTATGAGAGCCTCCTTCCCCCTTCTAGAGGAGAGAGGGGTCTCAAAACACCATAGAAAAAAATTTCTCCACCCGAAAACCCCACATGCCAAATTTGATTCGTTCTTGAGTTATGCAGAAATTTGTGTTTCATTTTTATGGGAGTCTCCCCTTTCAGAGAAGGGAGGGGTCTCTTACCTATCATAAGAACATTCTCCATTCCCAAAACCCCTAGACGAAACATGTGGTAAGGCATTGAACAGTTCCGAATGTGCCCCATCACTACCCGAAACGAATAACTACTAAAGAAATAAACCTTTTGTTTCTCCATTATTATCTTATTATCACGTATTTTCCTTGTATATAGGTTAATAACTTAGGTGGCGTACTTACACATCTAAGTCGTTCACAAAGGAATTAAAAAATCCTTACAACTTTGGATCCATAAGTTTGGAAACATGCATAAAAAAGGGCACTGAAGATTTTCTAAAGATTTGGCTCTGCAGAGCGGTCTCTCAAGAGGAAACCAGCGAGAACTAGGTGGGTGCACTCGAGAGCACAATTCGTTCATTTCACTTGAGAGCGTGCTCTCAAATTTCCACCACAAATGCTCTCAAGAGACTCCCTCTCACACTTGGCTTGATTTGCACTCATCGTAAGCGTGGTGATTTTGTCGCCAGTGTGGCAACTGGTTCATCCCCAGAGGAGGCAAGCAATATGCATGTGAAAGGCGCACTTGGGTGAAATGCCATGCATGGCATTTGGCATTTAAAGTTTATTGCTTTTCCCAATTTAGTCATTGCCTGCTCTCAACTTGTATCCTATTTGCATTTCCACAGTTATTAGTTGAGAGCTTTCGTTGCCTGTGCAATTTTGCATTAGTATGATTGCGTGGCAAATAAAATCAAACGTTCAAAGATTTTCCTAGATCCGACCGGGAATCGAACCCAGACTTAACGCTTTGCAACTGCGTTCGACTGAACGTAACGCATTAAAAAAAATAAACCGTTTTTGTAAAAAAATTGAAAAATAAATCATTCATTTAGTGATAAATTACAACATTATTATCATTTAAAAATAATGCTTCTACACACTGTCAAGAGGGGTATTACAGAAGTTAACTGTGATCTAGGCCATAACCGTACACTCTTTAAAACAGTAGTACTCAGAGTACAGAGTACATTCAATCCGACGGTTTGCCAACGGTGTTCGTTTTGTTTACAAAGGCTACCAACACTTCCACAGAGTAAAATGTTATAGCTTTGTGCGTGACTTCGTCGTTGTCAGTTTCCATTGTTGTTCACATTTATAACGTACCGGGTGCGGCAGAAAATAATGCGAAAATTTGTTCTATTTCTTTCAAATCCCATTTTCAACTTATTCAAGCAATAATATCAACATTTTCGAGTGCAGTTATCTTTATAAAGTCCTTTTAACCAAATTTATTCAATGTGCCCTCCATTTTTATTAATAACATCCTCGAGCCGACGCCGGAAGCTAAAACATGCCTTTCGGACGTAGTCCTCCGACTTAGACTGCCATGTGCGTGTTATGGTTGACTTCAGGGTTTTCACACTAGGGTGTAATGTTTTGCAGGCTCGTGCTTCAACATATGCCCAAATCTAATAATCCAACGGATTAAGATCTAGACTGCTAGGGGGCCACAAATCCTTCGGCCAAAACTTCATGTTATCGTTCAAACATTGTTGGGTTCCGCTTGCTTTTTTATGCGGTAAACTGTTGCCAAATGGCACCCAACCACCTTGGCAACCTCTTTCGGCTTCTTCTGGGCGAGAGCAATTTTGACGAATTTGTAATAAAACAAATAGAATGTTTGGATGCAGCACTTGAAAGTAAACATAAACAAATACACTTTCGACAGAAATTAGTCACTAGCTACACGAATTAACCCAATACCCCAGTTTGTATATTTTCGCATTATTTTCTTACGCACCCTGTAGACTTGGTAACGAAATATTCTTTTCCAGAAAGTTGACGGAAGTCGGCCGTTGACGGAAGTTGACGGAAGTAATTTTCGTCATCCATCACGATGCCACCCGATTTGGTGAGCAACTTCGTGTAAAGTTTCCGGGCGCGGGTTTTCGCAGTGATGTTTTGCTTTTCAATCCGGTTTGGGACCCTTTTTGCACCTTGTAAATATGTAACCCAGCACGCTTCATGGTTTTCTGCACAAAACCGACTAACACCTTGAACTTTTTAGCGTATTGACATGTTCGGACGGTTCTTGAATTGTTGCACCACTTTCCTGGCCATTTTACTGTTCATTGGACCACTATTGCGAACACTCCCTTCCTTTTCACGGACAGTTTCTTGTTTCGAAGACATATCTGGAACTACTGTATGAATATCTTGACAGATGTAAACCATATACCATGAATAAGATTTGCTCAAATTTTCAGGTTTTTACTCATACGGTTTAAAAGTTACAGATGACTTTCGGTGTGCAACTTTTATCGAATGCACCCTTTATTTAAATTTCTCCGCATGATTGGCTACGATTTGGGTAAAATGACTCTGCAGTGTAATACATTGAGATGTAACTGATCCAACAGGTGCTATTTGGCAACTATCCAGCAAAAGATGAATAGTGTCCATTACGAGTAAACAGCAGCAAAAAGTTCTCTGCAGCAGGAACTTACAGTGACCCACTTTAAAATAAAAATCAATAGTCGTTATTCATACAAATGGTTTTTTTTTGCACATTCTATTTATCCTTTCAATTGATGAAATGAGGATTACTGTTGACAGTATCTCAGATTTAAAAAAGCACTATAGTTTGCTGCAGGTACTGTTTAATTTTTTTTGTCTTTATTATGGTGAATTCCTCTTGGGTTGCTTCATAATCTATTTTGAAATTTCCCTCATTTGAAATCCTTTCAAAAGTACCGTAAAACGAGGTAACGTTGATAACTTTCTTTTTAATTTATCTATTTTAAAAACAAATGTCTGCCAATCTGCATGATTTTTTGTCATGTTGAGTCTGATTTTCATTCTTAAATTATCATGTGAACTTCAATTTCTACAAAAAGTATGAAGAAGATTTGATGTACTGCATGATTACGTCTGAATGTAGACACTTACGTTTAAATTACCAGAAAACCATAACTTTTCGTCTAATGGGAATATTTTGACGAGATTATTTTAATAGTTCAGTTCATTGAAATTCAGCGAGACGCTCCAAAGTTAACGACATCAGTCAGTACAACATTACAGTATTTTTGAATGATTGCTTTGGAATGCTGCCGAATATCTGATAAATAAATTAATAATTTCTGCGGTAAAATCTATTTTATTGTCACAAATATGTTACATGGAGTCCCAATCAAATCCCATTAGGATTATTGTTTTTCTTGTCCTCGGCCAGGCCAATTGCGTAGAATGTGCCGCAGAGAGGATTCCAAGAAATAGAGCGATTCCAGAAAGATCGCTCTATTACTTTGAATCAAGGGAAGGAAGAAAGCGTGGACCTCCCGTACCAAACGCTTCCATACAGTGTTGGAAAAATAATTTTCAAAAAACGTTCACTCTTTACTCAGTGCAATGATATATCACCGAGGAACTTCACACTCGAAGTTCGCGAACGAACTTCAATCTAAAGTTCATGAAAGCACAGAGTGAGGAAACGTTTCAGTTCTCATCGCGAAAGATCTTTTGTTCCTCCATCTCACAACGTTTTACTCGTATTCGAGATCCGATCCAACCAAATATCTCCTCGGCTCTGTTCTTTTTCTCTAGTGAGTATGTGTAGGCAATGTTCACGTGAGTTGTGATGTTTGTTTTTTTTAAGTATTGTGCCGCCGCAAAAGTCGAGTGGTAGGAAACTTCTGCTGGAATGGCGTGAGGCATTGAGGACAAATTCAACCCAACCTCCCCGGCCACATAGTAATCATGCGGGATGTCATTAAAGGGAGATATCTTTCTGTCTAGATTTCATTTCCATGAAATGCGCAGTTTGCTTTTCAAGAACGAATGTGGGGCAAAGATATAGAGTTAAAAAATGATCTGATTTTATTCGTATCCTCGCGTCGGTGATTCGAGTAGAAAAAGTTCGCGATGTTTCAATCTCTCATCCCAGAAAGTTCACTCAAGAAACGTTGTCGTGTGAAACTAGCAACGGGAAGTACGCAAGTGAAAAGGTAGCGCACGATGAACTGATATTTTTGTGAGAATTCCAACACTGCTTCCATGTAGAGTCAAACAGTGTGATAATTTGTACTTTATCGTTGGGAGCATACATGCTAGAAAGATTAGTTTATGCTCCTCTTGTAGCGCCTTATCTCGCGATCACTTCACATTCTCCATTCTATATATTAAAACTAAAATTCCATCTATCTATAATATAATCATAATAATCCATTAGTTTCTCTCTTTTTTCATTTTCCTTTAGATAAGTATACATATTTGAACGAGAAATGGCAGAAAAATCGGAAGTCCTCGTGACGAAGGAGGAGAAGATGGCAGAAGCAAAAGAGCTCTTTGGCCGTGGAAGCCGGAACTATTGCATGAAACAGTACTCGGATGCAGCTGATGATCTGAGTGCTTGTTGCACCATCTATTCGGAACTATATGGTCCGACGGCGGACGAATGTGGTTCAGCCTATTTATTGTACGCCAAGTCCTTGATCGCTTTGGGCAAAGATGAAAATAATTTGATTGTACCGGGCGAAGGAGAAGAGGAGGAAGACGATGGAGACGAAGACGGGGAAGAAGGTAATGAGGATGGAGACGGTGAGGATGATGGGGAAGAAAAGGCTTCGGAAGAAGACAAGGAAGTCAAATCAGAGAACGACAGCAAAGAGTCTGCTGAGGAAGAGAAGGCTGAAAGTAAAGACTCCACTGCCGACGAGCCAGCAAAAGAAGAATCCTCATCGAAAATGGAAGACGAACCACAGCCTGGACCATCGACATCAAATGGCGAACAACAGCAAACTGAAGACACGGGCGATGATGAAGAGGAGAAATGCGAGGGTAACTTGGAAGTGGCTTGGGAAATTCTAGAGCTGGCGGTAAAAATCTTCGAAGGACAAGGAGAATCATCCCTGGATAACTTGTCAGAATGTTACTCAGAATTGGCAAGCATTTCCTTGGAGAACGGAAATTTCACACTTGCTATCAACGATTACAGTAAGTCATGCCATTTATTTGTATTAACTAATAATTCCTAAATTGCAAAACAAATATTTTTCAGATAAAGCTCTGGCGGTGTATGATAAAACGGGTAAATCTGACCGGCGAATCATTGCCGAGATTCACTACAAAATAGGTCTTTGCCATTTGATGCAGAATGAATATGATGATTCGGTTAAGGCTTTCCGGGCCGCATGCAGCGAAATGGATAATGTCATTCAACTGGAAAAAGCTAAGGAACAGGACGAAAAAACTGCGGAAAATATTAAAAATCTCGAGGAAACAAAGCAGGAAGTTATGGAGAAAATTGCGGAGGTGGAAGATACTAAAAAGACGGTAAGTATAATAATGTTAGACGAAATACAATATTTTTTTATAAAGAACATACTGCTGGTGAAAACAGAACTGTCCTATGCGATATTTGGGCAAATACGTACCGAAATCTTCTTCAGTAAAATCAGGTGAACATTACGTGTCAGTGAATTGTACGTGAAAAATCACGTAACATTTAACCAGTCATTCATTTTTGCGTTCGTGCATGATTTTTTTTGCCACAGGATTTTTTTTCAAATATTCCGAACATGGCTTTCAATATCCCGAACATGGCTGAAGGCAAAGGAAGCCAAAAGGCGGAGCAATGGCCGAAATCGAGATCGAGAAAAGGCATTTTGCAAGATCGATTCGAAAAGTGTTGGTGTTTTCAATTCATTTATTCTCCAAATGAATAATTGTTTTTTCTTCTTCACGGTAAAACTTTGAAATTGAATGAGTTGTTGGGCTTATGTACATTCACTGCTTTCTGGAACGAATGAATAATGAAAGTAAAGCAACACACAACAAGTTGATTCACCTTGCACAAGCGATTCATGTAGGCAAATTTGTGTTTACTTCATGTTCGCTAGGAACAGTACGTGATGACTAATATTGTGTCTCAGTTAGGGTGCAATTTGAGAATTAAATACGATATTTTTAAGCTCTGCTTACTTTGGCTCAACGGATATTTGTGAACAACTATTTTCTCTCGTGAAAACCGTTAAGTCAAAAGTTAGAAATAAGCTATCCAATGAACACTTGGAGAACCACCTATGTATTGCATCGCCAGGTATCAAAGCGAACTTAGATAAGTTAGCAGAAGATAAATTTAAGCAAATCTCACATTGAGGTATTGTTTGTTTGCTTCTTACACAGTGATGTATTTATAGAATAAAAATGCCATGATTTAAAAATGTTTCATGGGTCTGTTTTAATATCATTGGGTACGAAATGTTTAGTGATTAATTAACGAACAACTGTTTATCAAACAAAACCTTATGGGTAAAAAAACCATGTAAAAAAAAACACAAAAAAAACAGTGTGGCCCGTGATGTTACTGAAATAGTTGAATTCGGCCCGCGACCTATGTAAGGCGCAAACTATGACGTTTAACCTCATTTTTGCGTTACTTGGATCCCTCCATAGCTAGCCATTGCAGACATTCTCAATACCAAATACTATCATGTAATTTTTTTGATTCTCTTTAATTGCAGTCGATCGAGGTGGTAAAACGTGAACTGTCCAAAATCATTGTCAATTGCGAGAGCACGAACGGCGCTGGACCTTCTTCGTCTTCATCTTCATCAGCTACCAATGGAACCTCTTCCAGTGCAAAAAGTACCGACAAACCCACCGACATCACTCACCTAATCAAACGTAAGAAACCGGACTCTGCCACCAACGAGGTTGAAGGTTCCCCCGCTAAGAAGACGGCAGTTGATGTAGACAAGAGTAGCGAGTAAAGTTGACAAATTCCGTTATCTTCTTTTCGAATATTTACGTTACATTTACTATTCTGTTATATTCGCGACTCTCCCAGTGGACAGTACTGAGAAACTTAAGTTATTTTAACGATCTTTCCTTTTTTAAATAAGAAAAACTAGTTGTGATTGCATGGTTGAACACATAATCGAAATAAAGTCGTATCCTTGTATGTAACACTATGTTTTCCTTATTTATTTTAAAGGGGTTCGCCCTTGTATAAATCGGTGAGTATAATATGCATGGAAACAATGAAATGTGAAGTATATTCAAGGCATCATGACCGCTCGGATTTCATTGCGTTGTAAACAGAGATCCTGTTTTTTATAACACCGGAATATTTTTAATTATTTCATTCTTTTCTTATCTGCGATTCCTGCACTCTAACACTCTTGTTGAAGATTTTCAAAGTTACTCATCCACGAACAAAATGCGCAAAAAATACAAATATCAAAATAATTACAGGATTTATTTATTCCTGTTTTCGGGAAGCGTTGTCCATCAGTTTTGAGAGGCAATGCACTCTCTAAAGCCTATTAACTACTCGCTTTATTGGAGTCCGAGGAGTCCTCTGCACTTCCACGATAAATTACTGGGATGTTGGATAACAGGGTTGCAGCAGGGCTCGTTTTAGTAAACGATAATCTAGTGAAATGTTAAAATATTAGTACCGATTTCCAATTTGAATCGAATTATATCAGTACTCAGTAAGAAAGCTGTTTGATGCAAAGTGTAATGTGGTTTTCTTTTGGAAAACAAGGTACCTAATTGTTAACAGTGCTCTAATGCCGATTTGCCCATAAGCCGATTGGGCCAATTTTAGCTTTGAAACATGTTAATAGTGTTATTTGTAGTTATCAAATGCTATTTACAATTTGTTATTCTAGGTCTACATAAAATTTCAGTGCATCTACATCAATTCTATTATTACTGTCACATACAAAGCAGCTGAATTTAATGAAAATTTGGAGAAGTAGCACTCGTCTTCTCCTGTCTACTCCTGGCACAGCAGGTCTCAGCAAGTCCTCTAAAAGACAGTCGTTTCCTTCCATCCAAGATTCATGTTTTTTCTGCTGGACAACCGCGAGCGCATTCATAAAACTTGTGGATGCGCGTTTCTACTGTGCGGTTTCCACAACTTATGCAGTTTTCGATCTCTACTCGCCTCATTACGAAAAGCATATTGCGTCGCTCGATCTTCTCGTTCACCAGCAAGTAAAGTTTCGTCCGCAGTTCGGAAGAAAGTTTCCTCGAACCACTGGTTCGCCGTGCGTGTGATCAGCCAAGGCTGGCCCACAATTGAGGAATCCAACTTGAAAAAAGAAGAAGACACCGAGTGGTGATAAATGGTTAAAGTATAGGACGAAACTTTTAAAATGCTTCTAGAAAATTCAAATAAAATTCTAATTAAAAGCGGTTTGTTGTATGATGTAAGAAAAATCGAAAAATGCACAATAGGGGCATTAATTTAATTTCGGGTGAACTACGATTTTTGTTTCATTACCCAGTCGTACTGCGTTCTGGGGGAGGTAGCTCATCAACTCTTCCGGTCCGTCTCTAAGCATCTTGCTATGAGGTACCAGGTGGTTACACACCGATTACCTGTCGATCTTCCAAGTTTGGAAGACGTCTGTATTGAATTATCTCAAATTATAATATTCCGCCCACTATATCACAAAACATTGCGATTTGTTGAGCGGATTGGAGATAAGGAAAGCATTGGGTATAGGAGCAAGTCTCCCCCGGCTGGTGCTAAACAAGATGAGCATGGAAATCAATAGAAGCATAAAGTTGACAATAGGCGCGCAATGCTTCTGGGGCGCTTGTTTCGCGAAATCCTTCAATCGTGATTCAAAGCTTAGATTACTCTTTGGGACGTTCAACTTGCTTATTGCAGATATCAGTTCCAGTTGTGAAATGGTTTTTAGACTGTAGTTGTGCAAGTTCACAGTTTGCGAAAATCAAGGAGCCTGCGTCGGGCATCGGTTGTGAACAGTTGTGTCGAGGGTGTGTTGCGCAATGTTTTGTCGGAAATATCGCGTTTTCTATTGTTTCGTTTACCAATTGTTCGGTGGCGCGTTGGTTCGCTGGGTGTGGTGGGCGGGTGGTGGGGATTATAATTAATTGTGATCCATATTATTCGTTCGTCAAACTCGCTAGGCCACATATCTAGGAACCAGCCAATCACTATTCCGTTTTGTGAGTGGCTGCAATAGTGTCTGTACTATTGATGTAAACTGATCTAAATTGGCTCTCATGCTGCAATATAAATTACCTTGTTTTCCCAATGAAAAACCACCATCACAATTTGTGAGTGGCCCCAATAGCATCCTTACTGTTGGTGTAAATCGGTTCAAATCGGAAATCGGTACTAATATTAAAATATTTAATTTTCACACAAACACATGATAAGAAAGCGTATTATATATGTTACCAATAATGAATAAATCAAAGAGCAAGTTGGATGACAAAAACTACTGCAGTAGAACGATGGACTTTTTTTTCGTTATTTTATTCAAATAAGCTTCATTATCTAATAAAATGGCATTTTTTTTCCTTCTAAACATTTATAGCAAGTCTAATATTTATTCAAAAAGATAAAAAAATCACTATATATGCAACATATATAATAAGAAACTTAGTTACTGTTTTGAAAAATTGTTAGGAGCCCCCCTGGACCCCCTTATAATTTGTACATCATTTTAAAGGGTATCAGTTGTTGAATAAACTAACGTTAAGTTTAGCTGCTAATATTTGCTAACCTGTAATCTACGCATCCTCGAAGATAGCTCAAAAAATTAATTAAAACCGACGTAAATCCTTGAAATGAAGAGATAATGATAAGTTGTCTTTCACAAAAAAAAGGTATTTTTAGAGTACCTTAAACTCTGTAGAACGAATCCTAAAGGGTTTGAGCTGTTTAGTGGAATACCTGTAACTAGAAAATAGAAGAAAAATTAGTATTTTCCATTTAATTCCAACTACCTTTGCTTATCTTCGACAGATACGTGTATTTCGTCTACAATGTGTAGACTTCTTCAGTGTCTCGTACTAAGTCGAGTTATCTGTTCGCGTATCTGTCGAAGATAAGCAAAGGTAGTTGGAATTAAATGGAAAATACTAATTTTTCTTCTATTTTCTAGCTCTGTAGAACATTTAAAAAATGGGAAAATTCAAATAAAAAAGTTATGATAAAAAAACTAGTTTTAAGGGGGTATTACATTTTGCATTCCTTTTTCACCCTACAACTTCGTCCAGTTAAGAGATAGAAAGTTTTTGTCTTCTACAAAGTTTCATGAAATGACCTAATCTACAATGTTTTAATACATGGTTATCGATTTGAACCAGAAATAAAAATAAAAAAATTATCTAGGTGTATACACCTCTTAAATCAAATTTTTCAACACAAAAATAAGGTACTCAAAGAATGTACAAACATTGTAGAAGACATCTAGGGCATATCAACGGGTAGGCTTGGTAGGTTCTCGCCTAGCCCAAACGCAGATGGGCGGACAGTGGTCTGCCAGGGCGGGGACTGAGAAATTACAATTACAATTACAATTACAGTAACCCAGATGCTCTTCAATATACCCACATTTACCCAATCGCTCGAGATTACTTATCGAGAATGGTGACCAGTGTACTGCCCGAGAGATTGTTTTCTCGGACAGGGTAAGTTATGCATAACAGGCACACGTTGAATTCCTCACCCATGGCTAAATTGGCGCTCTTGAGTTCACTTACAGAAGTATACTGGAATATCTGAATCAAAAACCAAACATTTTGAACTGATAACCTGAATTATCTGATTTGTTTTGTTGTTGTTGTTTTAAATCTGACCAAAGTCTACGCTCCATACAAAATTTCAAAAAATGTATGGAAGAAAGTCTACGAGGGAGAGGGGGGGGGTCTGAGATTTTCAAAAACGAGCCTACGGGGTTTATGAACAGTATGGCACTCTATCGAATGCTGCTTGCATGTAGTCGGAACTCAGGAGTTTCACTGGGAGGCGGTGGTGGCGTAAATAGGCAATGAGATCAGTCAGACCAAGAGTTATTTGAAAGATGTTGCGCTACGGCGATGAACTAGCCCAGGTGGCTAAAAGTCACCTTAATCAATTTAAAAAAAAAATGATGCGCTCTGAGTTCGTATATTTCTGCTCGTCACTCAAAATGTGTAAGGCAAGAAATTCAACTCAATATGAGAGGCCAGTGGAGTCAAGCATAGACTTTTTACAAAACTGAGTCGCCTCTCATTTTGAGTAGTCGCAGTTGAGCAGTGAGATGGGTAGATATGAGTGTGCTGTCCGGTCGCTGTTTCTCTTCTTGACTAACACTCTAGTGCCTTCCACGAACTGCGGTGGGAGATTTCCGCAGAGTACTTCATTTACGTAGACTTAGCTCTCGGCGGATGACGTCGAACACGCGGAGATAGAACTCTTTGGGAATTCCATCGCAGCCGGGGGACTTACGGGGAGCACTCTCTTTGATTGCTGCCCAAATTTCATTCGTTGTGATCGGGCTCGTGCAATGATCGTTCAGGAATTGGTCGGGTGGGATAACTCGATCGCAGACGAAACTGTTGTCGTTCTCGTCTATTGCCTAGGCCAAACAAAGAGTTGAGAAATAGTCGACCATAACCTGTTCTGTCTGCAACTGTTTGATGACGGTCCTCTTCCTTCGCCTCTCCCACAACGGGAAGGTTAAGATGGGTTCTCCAGCCACGAGAGTTTCATTTATTCGCATGAACATGCGCGAACATCTTCGTTGAAGGGCCAAAACATCTTTCCTTTCAGCCGGTTAGTTGAATTTTTCATTTCTGGGTGCCGGTAGTATGCTACCGTTGTATGCTACCCGTAGCTGACCATAGATATGCTAGTGCTCATTGTGGAATTCAATGAAGATGATTCGAGATTTCCACTTGACGAACGATTTTATTTCTGCTTTTGTGAACGCGATCCACCATTCGATCCAGTAGCCCCAGATCCTGCCTAGTACAATATTGCCACTTACTCCACAATGTTTTCGTCGGCCAGAAGGTAGGGTCGAAGGGACTAAAAACCACGCCCATGCTCGTGATCGAGGTGCGCGAGTCAAAGTCGGAGTGTTAGCGCTTTGCGGCCGATGAACGTGCAGACAAGGGTTTGCGTTGCTCGTAGGTTGTCGCGCTGACTGCTGCTCACATAGATGCGGCAGACGTATGTGAAATCTGAATCACGCGGATATACTATTTCTTACACATCGGGGAGATGCATTTGTTGAATGACTGTTTTGTGGGCGGGGCTCGTGTTTGGGCTACTCGAATCGCATGCTCGAAGTACGCAGTTATAGTCACCGGCCAGAATGACGTGTGGAATCTTGTGGCGGAGGTAGTACGCAAGCGTACCATTGAAAAAATACTTCCGCGCTGCGCGTTGCGAAGATCCGAAGGGAACGTAAACATTACAAATTTTATCGTGCACTAGCATCGCAATCAGACGGTCATCCAAACTTCTCTCGATGTTAGTGGCCTGGATGTGTTCCTGCAGAGCAATAGCTGTACCCATTCTCGTTTGGTCTACGTTGAAGAAGACGACAAAGCCAGGCCAGGAGAGCTCTTCCCCTCCTACCTCCTGTAGAAACACGACACACATCAAGGCGGTTGATAAAGGTTCGTAGCTCATTTAGTTTTGTAGGGTTCGTGATGGTGCCGATGTTGAACGACAAGATGTGGTAAGACATGTGAGCCATTCTAGGGTTGTTCTTCCTCCCATGTCCCGTCAGCTGCGTCATCTCCCTGCTGTTCGTCGTCTATCTCTTTTGCTGCTCATGGATCTTTGCGATCCCATCGTAGTTTTCGGTTTTTTGAATACGTCGTTCAGAGATACCACAACTTGCGGTAGTGCTTGGAACGACGTTGACGAACTTCGTGCTGACTTTCTTTGTGGGAACGGGGTCGCCACACTTGCAGCTGACTGGTTGCTTGTGTTCGTTTTCAGGCAAGGGCTGTGGTAGCCCGGGAAAACGCCCGATGCGAGTGGTGATGTTGGTGGAGGAGGAGTAGAAATCCGAGTAGTTGGTTTCGCGCTCAGAGGCATTGCACCAGCTGATCTAGGTCTAGGTTTTTGACCGATTGTTGACCTGTTGCTCTGCCCAGTTTGCTTCGTCACATTAGTGTAGCTTCTTGTTTTGGACACATGAAATGCCCGAATGTGCCTACTCTGTGCTATAGCGGTAGGTTTGTTGCTGTAGGCAATATGCGCTTCTTCTTCTTCGATGGATACGCACGTGTCGACGTTTTGCGCTATTATATTACGGGCAGACCACATTCCCGAGTGGTGTGCCTTTGTTTTCGTTGCTTTCGTCTGACATAACTTCACGAATCGAAATCACTTTCCCGATCGCGGATAAGAAGACAGCGACCTTATCTTCAGAAACATCTTCGGGAAGACACTTCCATCCACAATAAACCATCCACAATAAACCGTCACCAAAATCCACTTCATGCTTCCCGTCATGTTCGTCAACGATTTTCTGCGCGAGTGCCAAGTCGCTGACTTTGACATACGCACATGTTCCCTCGGTTCGGGGCTGGAGTCTTTTGATTTCTTCTCGCTTCAATCCTGACTGAACACCTTACAGTTGGCGAGTTTAACAAAGATGTCTTCGGGCAACGGCAACGGATATTGGTACGGCTGGAGGACATAATTGAAGCCAGTCGAATAATCCCTATCGCGCCGCTTACCTTTCGCACGGCCAGAATCGGTGCGGCCCAGTAAGAATAGTCGATTGGAGCGATGCTCTTCAGGACTCGAGACGGTCCAGATCTTCATCGACGTCTTGAAACTTGGCGTAGGTCACAGGGCGTCTCGGTCGAAATACTGGTTGCTGTCCTGGAATCCGAACTAATTTCACCGTTGATTTGGTACACTGACTCAGACTGGTACTGAAAACTTGCGGGTAAGCGGCTTTGAGTTGCTCAACCATAGAGGAAGAGGCATTATTTACCTGGCGGCAGGAAACATTCATCGGAACGGCATCGAGCTGGAATTTGTCCACCAAATCCACCCCCATGATGTGCAGATCCTGAGCAACGACGTGGATGGTACCCTCTTCCGTTATGTCGTTGACGGTGATCGAGCAATCAAACTCCTGCCGTAAGTTCAACGGATCGCCCGACGCTGTTTTGGCATTCACTGACGGTGGTCTGGTTGGTTGCTGTCCGAGCTGCTTCCAGGTCGCACTGGATAATACGGTGATGTCTGATGCCAAGTCGAACCGCCACGCCGTTCAGAAAGACCGGAACGAATTTTCTTCTACCACGAACATTGTTCACTGACACTTTGTGTTTATAGTCACATTTCTCAAGCTAGAATTGAGAATTTGACAATTGGTGATTTGTGAATACACAACGCGCAAAAAACGAGTTTGAGGCTTATGTAAATATCTCGTAAAAAAATGTCAATCTTCACTGCTTCCACTCCACATCACTGAGGAACCAGGGTATTACAGCAGACAACTTTCGCTAAGACTCTTTCTTCCTGTTGCGTCGCGTGTTTTTGTAAATTTGGATCATTATCTTATTAAGCCACATTAGTGTTGTTTCAATGTTTGCATGAAGGCAGATATGTATTGAAAGTAACTTTAACTAACATTCAGCGGCTAAGAAGTTTGAAAAACAAATAATGCCATTGATACATTCAGCCTATACTCTCGCTCGCGTCTCAATCGTTGGTCACGCAAAGTGCGCCATGTCGGAACGAATTATCGGTTGGTGTAGGGCTTTGTGCACAAATTACGTAACGCATGTAAGGGGGGGAGGGGGTTGAGCAACCGTTACTTATTGTGACATATGGGGGAGGGGGGGGGGGTTAAATTCGTTACGTAACTAAAAAACCAATTTGAAATAAATAAATAAATGTGAGTAAAAAATTTGAATCAATTAAATTTCCTGTTTGCCAAGCAAAGTAGCAAATAGCAAGTAGAAAAGCCTTTTGAGGTGGTGGATTCATCCGTGCCTTGACCTACCCCGTAGTGGGATGTTAGGCAGTTTCGTTGCAGAGAACAACGAATAGATTTGTTAGTCCTACCTTCGATCGTAATGTAAACGAAAATTAATTTTCAGTGTACTATTTAAATGTGATCTACTAAACGAAAGGTATCTTATGACAATTTGAATCACCAATTGGCGCAATTTTCCATAAATCGTATATCTACCCGCTGAGAAATATATTGTTTGGTATAGATTCAACAAATTTTATCGGCTTACCCATAATATTTATTTATTCAAACAACACCGATTTAATTTTTGAACCATTTTTGTTTTGGTTTTAAAAGCGCTGCAAAGGAGGTTTCTATTGAAAACAAAAAGCATTTATTGTTGAATAACAAAATAAGCTTTTTGGAAACAATGCACCTTTGCATTGATTCGACCAAACCGGTTGAATTGAAAAAAAATATTGTTTTTGTTTTAATATTAGAATCATTGAAATAATAAGACATTTTGTTGATTTTTTTGTTGATTGTTTATTCTACCAAATTATTTTGTTGAATCAATAATGATTTCTGTTAGAAATATTAATTGACTAACAATATTGGATTCCATACGAAATGTTATTGTTTCAAATATATGATTGAAATGTTGATTCTAATAATTGCGTTCAATCACCCAATATTCCTCTGCGTGTAGCCTACATCAAATGAAATTGTTGCTGCGTCTGTTGATCTATGTTTCTGCCGTCATGAATTAGTCGTACATAGCGCGCCCTTATTCATGCACTGCCCGGATCAAAAGGAAAACTCTGAATAGTACCCATATAAAAAATATATTTAGTAATAATTAGATTTTTATAATTGCAATAGGTCAACATTATGCATTGCATAAAATGCTGTTGATTTAAGGAATATGAATAACACATTTTTTGTGATACTTTAAATAATTTGAAGACATTTGAGTAAACTGTTTGAACTAATATTTGTAACAGTTTTTAAAACATTCATTAACCTGAATAAATGCAGTACAATGAGTGGAATGTTTTTCGCAATCTTTACATTAATTTTAAGATACTGAAATGAAATAAACTGAATGATGCTTGCAATCTTTACTAATTTCAAGTATATTAGAATTAAACATAAAAACCACAACAATAACAGTTTTTGTGCTGATTTTATCATAATTGAGAAAAAGGGGGGGGGGGGTCATGAGCGTTACGTAATTAAAGGGGGGAGTCTGGTCACGCGTTACTTATTGTTACATAGGGGGGAGAGGGGGTCCAAAATCCCGGATTTTTGCGTTACGTAATTTGTGCACAAAGCCTAGTCACATCTGTGGCTTTGCTAAAATATTTACGCGCCAAGAGTGATGTTTTGTTACCCCTTTTTGTTTCTTGCTTGTTGCAATCGGTATCTAATGCATTGCAGCATTAGTACAAGCCGTTGCTCTATGAAAGCGAAAGTCTTTTAAAGTAATATCGTAGAGATTAGTAGAAATTTATTTCCGTTTATTTCCGTCCATTGAAGCACCTTTAACAGTTGAAGCACGAAATGCTTTCCAGAGAGGAAGTCGCATGTTATCTGCCGGGTAGTTTCATATGTGGACAATGCCATGATGATGACGATTTGCTACCGCTCACATTTTACTCATTTTGTTGTGTATTAAATGGCAGCAATCGTGCCGCTAAACGTGGACGATTTAATGGGTGAGCAATTTACGATTCCAAATAATTAAATTTGGCACAAAAAGGCATTGTCAACATACTCCAATACAGGTTTTAATGTACGCTTAATCAGCTCAATGTATAGTTGTTTTATATTGTGACTTCGTAGCTGAGTACACACATATTGGCAGCGCTGTTTTTGTTCGGATTTATTTTTAAAATATATGTTACGGGTTTCTGTTTAATTATTGCATCAATATTCAGAATTCAAATTGAAAAAGTTCAATGGTAATTAAAGTTTGAAACTAATCGGCTTACCCAGGGAACGTTCATTAATTACGTCACACAAAAATTGACTTTTAATAAACCCCCTTCCCCCCTTGTCATGTTTTTGGTATGGACCTTCAATTTTTTTTGTATGGATCGTCACGTTTTCCTAAACTAATAGATTTATCATCTTACTTCTAGTGAATACTGTAGAGTGTGAGCTGTTTAGCGGAATACCTGCTACCATTTAATTCCAACTACCTTTATTGCTTATCTTGGCAGATACGCGTTTTTTGTGTACAATGTGCAGACTTCTTCAGTGTCGAGCACTAAGGCTAGCTCGCATCAAAATCTGAACAAATTAAATTTGGAATAAAAAAAAATTGCTGTTAGTTCATCCAAGATGCATTTTTTATTCATTTAATTGTGCATTATTAGTCATCTAAAAACTAATTACAGTTACTTAATTAGGCTGCATGAAGAAACTACGAACTTTTGAGTTTACTCCAGTCATTAGGGTCTGTGCAGACTTCTCTGCAGCCGATTCAGCTGCTTTTGTTCAAGATTTTTGAAATTTATCTATATTTGTTGCTTGTAGTTTATAATGAGAGAGTTCTCTCTTCACGAGAGCCCAATACCGCTTGATAGGTCGTAACTCCGGGCAATTAGGTGGGTTCGCCTATTTCGATACTATATGGACTCTATTCGCAGCTTTGTTAATCAGCCCCTGTGCGACGAACAATTCAGCCCGAAACTGATAGCTGAACGATTTCCTGGATCTCACGGACAGTTACTTTTGGGTTCTTGACTTCGTGAATGATCTTGGTGCCCGTTCGTGTATCCGTTTTGCGCTTCCTGCCTCTGCCTGGGCGATCTACCACTGATCCGAACGTTTTTTGTTTCAGTAGAATTTTCCCAACCACTGCCATGCTAATACTGTACTTCCTAGCGACAGCCCGGTGCGATTCGCCGTTATTTGCATCATGAACAATTAATTCTCGGATGCACAAAAGAACTGTTTTCGAAATCACGATTTTCTCCATTTTTTCAACTGAATCAATCAAACACGATCACGTGTACAAATGCCCAAGCCGTTTGTTTCAAAACACGTCAAAATAACAAAACATATACAATCGAGGGGTCTTTCGACGGAAACTTATCGAAAACATCTCGATTTTTGAAGTGGGCACCTCTTTGTGTCTTTTTTTTTTTGAATACAAACTGATTTTTATATCTTTAAGCCGAACTCTTTTTTTTTTAATTACTATTCCATAAGTTAAACTTGAAAATAAAATAAAAAATAAGATAACGAAAAAGACTACAGTGTGTTAACTTTAATATGAAGCAAATAAATGGGAGAAATTCAAAAACTGTTGGCAGCCGTTTGCACTTTAATTACGAATCTATTTTCAACCGATTTATAGACTGTTCTCAAATAAAAAAGACCATACTGTGATTAATGATTTTTTTATTCTTAAACATAGTAAATGACAATGTTTTCTTTCCATCTTCATTTCAATTTGCGTAGGGTACGCGAGTTCTCTAACGTTTCTCTTAACACTACTCATAAGCTTCTGCATAGTGCTTTCTCCTGCCATTTTCACCACTTTTGGCCAACCTTTCTTAAAATTTTCAACAGTATCCGCTAGTTTCATGTGTTTTCTCAGGTTTGCCTGCGTCAAAGCCCAGAATGTTTTGATAGGGCGAATCTCTGGGCAGTTGGATTCCTCGCCTTTGGTACAAATACGATTTTGTTCCTTTTGTACCACTCTAGTGCATCTTTAAAGTAATGGCAGTAAGCTAGATCAAGCCAAAAGATTGAAGGCTTGTTATGCTGTTTGATCAAGGGAAGCAATATTTTTTGCAGGCAGTCCTTCACGTAGATTTGACCATTCATTGTATCTGCCGCAATGAATGGACGAGATATTTTTCCATATCTGCATATGGCCTGCCATACCATTACCTTTTTGCCGATTTTTTTGTAAATGGGTTTCACTGATCCAAGAACATCCTTTCCCTCCGGCGAGGTATAAAACTGTTGTTCCGGTAGAGTTTTAAAATCGAATCTTCTGTAAGTTTCCTCGTCCATGATAACACAGCCAGAATTTTTGGTCAGCAGTTTGTTGTACAGCTTCCGAGCAATCGGTTTCACAGATTCAGCCTTCGTTTTGTCTGCTTCTGCTTCGGACGAGTCTGCAGGCCCAATCTCTCCTTGGCACGCATAAGATTAGTCGCCGAAGTACTTAGCTGTTTCGCCACACCTCGGACTGATGCTGAAGGATGACGCTTGAAATAGTCTCTGAAATAGAATCTACGAAAGAGCACTGTTGTTGATACTTCCGTAATGCGGTTTAAACTGCTCCAACGCTTTCTTGTTCTTCATGAGCCAGTTTTCTGATCGAAAGACCACTGACGGTGTACCGTCTTTGCTCGGAAGAAAGACCAAGCATTTTCAAATTTCCGTGCGAAAAATTGAAAAAAATGACAACATCAGTTTAATTTGAATGAAAACAACATGACGCACCCAAAAGTTGGTTGAATACTGCAACCATTTTTAACCGTTAAATCATTAGTGTATTCATAATTATCGGAACAGTCTATATACCAACACAAGAATGCTGTTTTGGCCACTGTCAAAGTGTGGTGGTTGTTTTCTTGCTTCTAGATGTGGTAATACGGCTAATATTGTGAACCAATAGTATGGATACTTAATTAATTATGATTTCCAGCCGGCCCATCACTCCCCACGAACCATTACATCTCACTAGGAAGCAGCTTTTTTGTTCTTTTTTCTGCAAACACTCGATCTCTTGTGCCACCGAACAATAGACAACTGAAAGTATAGATCTGACGCTCACTTCTTTTTCGTAGCCAGTTTTCGGTTCAAAAGTCCACAGATGCGGTGCACAATCCATTTTATTTGCCGGGAAAAACGAGCACGCATTTTCAAACTTCCGTACGAAAAATTGAAAAAAAAACAAAGTTGGTTGAATACTGCATGCGATTGAAATTCACGGGTAATCGTTAGTGTATTTATAGATATCTAAACAGTCTATGAACAATAATGTTTGTCACGATATGTTGTAATCTGCAAGAACGGAGAAACAGGTAATGATAAATTCTATATATCGCACCGCGAACTTACTCGTCACGCATCGGAAACATGTTTAGGTGAAGACTCCGCGTGGATTATTCTGATTATTCTGGTAGAGATCTATCAGAAATCAATCTTGATTGGTATGCCATGATAATGTCGCAAACATCATAAGTGTATCAGTTATAACCCCCGCGGTGCTTTTCTCTGGATTTATGTCGATCAACCGGGTGGACTGCGTCGTCATTGACAGACAACTGGAAGCCCGATAAAAGTCAAGATGCTCAATTGAACTTTCTTCACATAATTCAGCTCGATGACTATTTCCAATGCGTATCGGCATCGGAGTCTCAATCAACTATCCATGTGCGTATTTAGATGTATCTTTGAAATTGGAAATCATTAAAATAAATTGGATTTGATGCGCCCCTACTGGAGTTCACATATGAGTATGCATAAAAAAAATTCTTGTCATGTCCAATCGAAATGGTTTTGGCCATCCTGTGGCTTACCAACGAAGGTGATCGCGCGATATCGTTCAGTATCGATCATTCCATTTGGCGGGTACTGTATGGGAATCTGGAGCCATTATGCTTATTCGCTTGTTCGTCCTATTTTGGAGGTTATTGCTGAATAAGGCAACCGAAGAAAGTAGATCCCATTGAATGAAAAAGATTAGCCGAAATTAAGTCTAATGCCAATATGGTATATGATATAACAATTACGTACATGTTAGATGGCGTGCAATTTTGTTGAATTCAAATTGAATATTGATGACGGCCGGTGGAGCTGGAAATAAATCTTTGTGTGAAAGGAAAAAAAAGAATGTGAAAAACTTAATCTCAAGTTTGAAAGCATGTTTTAGCACGTGTTTTGCCGATTTCTAAACTATGAATTCTTTTCGGTCTTACAAACAAGTTAAATTATTTGCTGCTGCTTCTGAATGCTTTCTTTTTTAAGTTTAATGTCTTTCCTGACCTAACTCAACGGTACAGAACATCTGCTCACGCGTATTTAATTATCATTTTCATTACTATGCATAAAAAGAATATCTGCCCGTCGATGATGAGCTTCATGTAGAGAACTGTTCTCAGCTCTGCATGCTCGTTCAATAGAAGCACGGAATAGATCTGTATAGCAATTTTTTTTAGCATGAGTCCATTCTGGTGGAACTAACGAATCTTGCAGCTGAGAATAAGTTTTTGTATTCACGGCTTTTATCAATTAGGCATATGAAGATGCTAACAAAGTCTTACCACAGCTGCCAACTTGTGGATCTGAATCAATCTAAATTAAATTGCTGCTGCTTTTGCGCGTTTTTTCCCTCCTTTCGGGTCATAAGCCACTGGGACCAGTAATTTGATCTATTTTAGTATATCCCCTAAGGTTTGTTTAGTGCATGTCGAGTTTCTTCATCACTATTGATAAAAGATGAAGTATTCGGTGTTGTTACAGTTGTCATAGTATATTTTGTTGGCAATGACTACACTTTTAATGAAAGTTTCCGCTAACATTTGCATTAAAAAAATGGCCTTTTTCGGATGGTGATAAAAAAAAGCTAAGACAGATAATTGCTTTTCAAAAATTCCCCATGGAAGGTAATTATTTAAGCTTACTTGCAAAAAATTCTACGCTCTTGCGAGCGGGCTTCCGGCAGTTAACAGGTGTGGGCATGTTTTTGAGTTCTTTCTTCGTTTTATTTATCAATTCCTCCTCAGTTTTCGCGACAAAATTGTTTGAGTAGATCTTACGCTTCAGGTTGGCCTGTGAGACGTTGGGCGGGTTTGCCGACTTGGGTACCACATCGACATTCAGCCGTTCCATCTCCTCCAACGATCGATAGTAGTAGTGGGCCGACGCCAGACCCGGCCAGAAAACCGCGTCTTCGCCCTTAAGATATTTCGTAAAGAACGACGCAACTTCCGGCAGGCATTTCGTACTATTAATTTTCCCGTTCACGGCCAGTCCAGAGCGAAAGAAGAGCAGCTTTGACATCCCCTTCTCGCTGATTGTTAGCCACAGCAGCATCTTCTTGGGGAACTTGCTGTGTGAAATGAACTTCACCTCGGTGCTCACGTCCTTAGTGGTGGAAGTAAAATACGAAGTGCCCTGCCAGTCGTTGCCATCCAGGGTGAGATAGGTCTCGTCGTCCGTCACCACCGCCACGTCGCGATTCGTCTGGAAAATCGAGTCGACCATCTTATTCAGCCGCTGCCGCTGCGTCGTTGCCTGCAGCTCCGAAACTAGTGGACGTGACTTCTGCTTCCTGACATGTATGCTCATGTTTGACAGGTACTTTTTCACTGTTTGGCCGGTTGAACCGACCTTCCGGCCAAGTGCATGCAGCGATGTAGCCACGTTTCCCGCGTCTTCCTCTTCAGCATCCTTTGGAGCTCCTTGCCGCTCAGGGTCGTCGGCCGTCCGGAACCGGGCTTTATTTCGATGCTCTGATTGTTGGCTAATAGTGCCAAGATGTTGTAGATGCCGGAACGGGCGTATCCGGCGTCCACAAAGTGCCGCACGATGTCCTTTTTCGACGTGGTTTGTTGTCTGCTGACTCATGGGTTACTATGATTGATGCTGCATGGGATTTCGTCAGTCCGGGTGGAGGTAAACCCATGAAAAATCGGCAATTTTTGTCCATTTTTTTTAATGCAAACGTTAATCCAAATGGATGTGCAGGGTTGCATTCAAATAAAAAACACTCGATTAGAATCTCACATTTTAGGGTCATTGAGGCTGGAAGTTTACTTTGGGTGTTCACTTTAAGTAATGTGTTAATGATTGTTTCACATATTTCAAAGTTCAACAAACAATCAATAGGAATCTAGCGATTTAAAATTGGGTCACTGCTTAAGAACCTCTTGGTCCCAAGAATAGACTGTTTCAGAAAGTATAAGCGCACTTTCAAAATAACAAAAAAGTCATGATTTTTTAAGTTTTAATAATTTTATTTGGCAAATCATATTTGTATTTGTGTTTTATATGATATTTTACTCTCAAAAATTTAATCGTAGCCAGGATTCCTAACTTTTCTTCGAACATGACCCATTAGATTGTGCACAGTGGTACCTCCCACCATTTTGAACACTTTTGGCCAATCTTTTTTAAATTTTTGGATGTCGTCCACTGGTTAAATGAATTTTCGAAGCTTTGCTTTGGTTAAAGACCAAAAAGTCTCGATTGGATCTTCCGGGCAGTTCGGCAGGTTCATGTCTTTCGGCACGAAACATACATTTTGACTTTTGTACCATTCTAAAGTGTCCTTTGCGTAATGACGCCAAATCAGGCCACTACTTGACCTACTTGCAATAATCGCTTCTGAAGACATTCCTTAACGTATTTCTGAGTGTTCATCGTCTCCGTTGTGATGTACGGACTAGATGTTTTACCACACTTGCATATTGCCTGCCAAATCATAATCTTACCGAATTCGGTACAAAATTTCCGTTTCGGGGATGTCTTTGTCTTCGTTTACAGTATAGAACTGTGGTCCGCGAAGCGTTTTGTAATCTAGTTTCACATACGTTTCGTCGCCCATTATTATACACCCAGAATTTCTAGACAATAACGAATCGTAGAGTTGCGGGCCCGTGGTTTCACGGACGCGGCCTGTTTTGGGTTCCTTTTGGGTTTTTTTTCTGCTTCCGGTATGTTTTTAGCCCAAGTCTTTCTTTGGCACGCATGACGTTACTCGACGAGGTCCCTAGTTTTTTCGCAACATCCCGAACGGAAGTCGCTGGTTTTCGCTTGTAGGCATCCCTGATCTTTTTATCGATATCAGGACCGGATTTCACTGTTCTCTATATTTTCGAATCGCAGATTGTACCGCTACGACGCTGACACCCTCTTCCTTGGCCAATTTTCTCAAGGAGAGTCCGCTCACAGTGCACCATTTGTGCACGATACTTTTTCGTTGTTCCGGAGTAAGACCGCACATTTTGATAGGTAACACAAAACTGAGCATTTTTTTGATAAAAATGTGCAAACAAAAGGACGCAGCCAAAAAATGTTGAAATATTTCATTATATTCAAAGTGACCGTTAAAATATGGTGTGTTTATACTTTCTGGAACAGTCGTTACAGATTGTTCGTTACTGTGTTATTTCGATAGAATATTTGAGGGGTTGTTCGTTGTTTTAGGATGATTCATTAAGCTTTGGATCGATATGCTGGTACTTCCTGAGCAAAAGACTATATAAATTTTCTATTATGACTATCTAACTCCTGATTTTATTACGTCAACTCATTTATTAATAATTATTATATTGTAGCCATTGTGACTATATTTGAATCGTTAACCGAACGATTTTTGTAAAATCAATTATTTTTGGTATGCGTACAAGCTTTGATAAATATTAGCATCAAGATAAAAAAATATAGCTTGTGAGAAAAATATTTTAAATTTTATTGCGAAGCCATCCACAACCAGAATTAAAAACCTTTATTTTATTTAATTTTTCATTTATTTCGGCCTATTTCCTCACAGCTTGGTGAAAACCACTAAAGCCAGAAAGATGACTCCACCACCTGGACCCTACATATGGTACTCTATAACTAATGAGCCTGGACCAACGCACAGTGGGCAAGAACTGCTTAAAACTAAGGAAAAAAAATGCAACTTTTGTAGCTTTTGAGCGCAGCTTGTAAACAAGGCCATTTCCGTGTGAAAATTGTCTGGGTAATCGAAAGAAACTGGTTTCAATCACCGCACGGATATTGTTGTGGAGTTATAGAGCTTATCTTACCCCCCTTCCCCTTGTATACTTGAATAATTCATAGACATCTTTGCACGGAGAGGCTCAAGTGAACGAAGATATGGCTGATTTTACCCCACTTCCCCTGGTATTCTTGAATAGTTTATAGATATCTTTGCTCGGAGTGGCTCAAGATTAACCAAAAAAAGCTTATCCTATGTGAAATTTCCTGGAAAATCGAATAAAAGCTGTTGAAACTACTGCACGGCTCTGTGAACGAAGATATGGCTAGTTTTCCCCCTCATCCCCTTGTATTCTTTAATCTATATAAATAAAAATGAGTTGGGGTTTCCTTTGTCACGATTTAACTCGCGAGCGGAAGGACCGTTTGGCATGATTTTTGCTTTGTTGGATGCGTCATGGACACCGGAAGGTTCTTATGATGGTTTGAAAGCCCTCCCTTCTCTGGAAAGAGGGGCTCCCATACAAGTGAAGCACAAATTTCTGCATAACTCGAGAACTGATCAAGAAAAGGAACCCAAATTTAGCATGCGGAAGTTTTTGGAGGCAAGCAATGTTTCTATGGCAGTCAAAGACCCCTCCCCTCTCTAGAAAGGGAGGCTCTCGTACAAATGGAACAGAAGTTTCTGCATATCTCAAGAACTAATCAAGCAAATGGAACTAAATTTGGCATGTGGGGTTTTCTGGAGGAGAAAAATGTTTTTATGGTGGTTTGAGACCCCTCCCCTATCCTAGAAGGGGTGCTGTCATACAAATGAAACTGTAATTTCTTCATAACTCTAGATCTGATAAAGCAAATGGAACCAAATTTGGCATGCGGGGATTTTAATGGCAATAAATGTTTCTACGATAGTCCGAGACCCCTCCTCTCTCTCTGTTAGGTTGGGGGCGGTACTCCCATACAAATGAAACAAAATCTTCTACATAACTCAAAAACTAATCAAGTAAATGGAGCCAAATTTGGCAGGTTGAGGTTTTTGAAGGCAAGAAATGTTTCTAAGGTAAATCGAGACCCCTCCGCCCTCTGTAAGAAGGGGGCTCTCATACAAATTAAACACAAATTTGTGCATAACTCGAGAACTAATCAAGTATATGGTACCCAATTTAGCATGTGGAGGTTTTTGGAGGAGATAAAAGTTTCTATGGAAGTTTGAGACTCCTCCGCCATCTGAAAGGGGGCGGGAGGGGGATTTCCATGCAAATGAAACACAAATTTCTGAATAACTCGAGAATTTATCAGGTTAATGGAATCAAATTTGGCATGTGGAGGTTTTCGAAGGCAAGAAATGTTTCTATTGTGGTTTGAAACTCCTCCGCTTACTGAAAGAGGGGTCTCTTATACAAATAAAACACGAATTTCAGCATAACTCGAGAATAAAGCAAGCAAATGGAACCAAATTTGGCATGTGGAGGTTTTTGGAGAGTAGTTTTCTATATATAGTTTTTGGGGCTGGGAAGGTTCGTATGATTGTTTGAGACCCCTACTCTTTCAGGAAGGGGGCTCTGATACATATAAGACACAAATTTCTTCATAACTCGAGAACTAATCAAGCAAATCGAATCAAATTTCGCGTGTGGGGGGTTTTGAAGGCAAGAATGTTTCTATGGTGGTTCAAGACCCCTCCTCTTTTTGAAAGGGCGGGTTCAAACAAATGAAACTCAAATTTTTATTATAATTATGTGATGGTTCGAGAACTAATCAAGCAAATGGAACCAAATTTGGCATGTGGGGGGTTTTGAAGGCAATCATTGTATGGTGGTTTGAGAAACCACCCTCTCTGGAAGGAAAGGCTCCCATACAAATGAAACACAAATTTCTACCAAAAATGAGAATTATCCAGGATGCTTAAACACAAAACGTGTATTTCTCGAGTAAGAAGTATGTTTCGATAGAAGTTTGAACCCCTGCTTATTCAAGGTAAAAAAAATCATTCCGAAAAAAACCATAAAAGTGCCAGTTACATTAAATTTTCCTTTATTTAATTGCAAGCGTAGCAGCGCACGCACCGTTTTCAGCTAGTAGTTTATAGATATCTTTGCTCGGAGTCGCTCAAGATCAACAAAATAGGACTAGTCCAATGTAAAATTTCCTGGAGAATCAAAATTGAAAGAGGTTCTATTTGATTCTCCAAGAAATTTTACATGGGATTAGCAATATGTCGTTGAGCTTGAGCCTCTCTGTGCAAAGATATCTATAAATTATTTAAAAATAAAACGGAAGTGGGGAAAATCAGCCACAGAGCCCTGCGGTAGTTGAAACAACTTTTATTTGATTCTCCAGAAAATTTCACATAGGATAAGCCTTTTTTGGTTGATCTTGAGCCACTCCGAGCAAAGATATCTTTAAACTATTCAAGAATACAAGGGGATGTGGGGTAAAACCCGCCATATATACGTTCACAAAGCCGTGCAGTGGTTGAAAAAACCTTTATTTGATTTTCCAAGAAATTTCACATGGGACGAGCACTAATTTGTTGATCTTGAGCCTCTCCATGAAAAGATGTCTTTAAATTATTCAAAAATATAAGGGGAAGTGGGATAAAATCAGCTCTATAACTCCACAACCATATACGTGCGGTGATTGAAACTAGTTCCATTCGATTGCCCAGATAATTTCCAACCGTAAATGGAGTTGTTTTGCGGGCCTCGCTTAACAGCGACAAAAGCTACAGATTTTTTCCGTAGTTTTCATCAGTTCTTGCCCGCTGTGCAACGCCTTTATTTTTCCTCCCCAGAAAAAACACCGACCTCAACTGGTATTGAACCCAGACGCACTGGGGGTATCAAGTAGTAGTCACGCTTACCACTACACCACCGGGGCTGGCTATTAAAATTATTAATAGGACAACTCTGGATCAACAATAGAATAGGGCCTATCAACATTTGTAAACAAACGCTTCTAATGCTTTGTTCACACTACAGCGTTGTAACATAATACAAGGCTATCTTGATGATATTTTCCTTGTAGATAATTTTCAAAACACCCTTGTATTATGTTACAAGTCTGTAGTCTGAACAAAGCATAAGCCTTTTTCCTCGCAAAGCCTAGGCCACTCACGCAAACCAAGACCATTATCATGTAGGCGAAAGTTTCTCCTACACGGTGATGCTGTAGGTTTGCGTATGTAGCCTACGGCTTGCGAGAAAAAAGGCTCAGTAGTTTTTGTTTACAAATGTTGATAGGCTCTATTCTATTCTATAATCAAGAAAGTCTTCCAAAAACAGCGGAAACGTTGCGCACTAAAAAAATAAACGGTATGACTCGCTAGACTGAATAGTAAGAATCTCAATCAACTTGAGGCCAAAAGTATTTATACTTGACGCATATGCTATTTTTGTGAAGCTTCTAGAACACTACGAGGAAAGCCGAGAAAACACAACAAAAGCAATCTCATCGAAAAAGAATACACTGTCTGATATAAAACGAGTTAAGTTCATACAATGTGAGGAGATAACAGTCATTGCCGATATGGCGGGTAAGCTTCCTTTTTCCATACTTAAACGCTTTCACCGTATATTCCATCCGTAGCACAAAGTTCCTCCGATCCACAGACTGAACGGTGACAAAAACTGTGACAAAACTGGTCTCGCCGATGAAACGTGCCAATAAATCAATCAGCAAAAATCGAACCTGACAACTTACTTTGGTGCAATAAATCAACTTAAACTTTCTGTTCCTCGTTTCACACGGACCTGTGAGAGACGCAATAAATGATAATGATAGCAGCGTGGATCCTTATTATTATTTCCACCACTTTTGCTATCGTCAATTAGGTCAGATTGGTAATGGATGAGTTTTGATGCGCTAAATTTTATCAATGTAACCCAAGAATGAACATGACTACTACAAACTATTGCGGCATTCATCCGGTCAAACAAGATTACTGTCCCTCGTCTTTCAAAATTTCACTGAAGTGAAGTCCTTGGAACAAATTTCGTGTCTTTCGAGAGTCATGAATCCATGAAAATAACTGCAGCAACTCACGTCGCAGAGCTTTATAGATTATCTTCGAATGGAGGAACAAAGTTGAGACTATTAAAAACGCTTTTTTAAAAGGTTCGAATTGGCTTTGTGATCCGATTTATTCTGGAATAGGAAATTATATCCAGTTTTTACAATTCATGCATAGGTCTCAGGCAACAACAAGCAAGTTATAGCATAATACTGGTTTCACTTCTCTCGATATTTTGTATGATCTAATACTATGATCTATGATATGTTTAATTGATTGAAACAAATAATCACAAAAAGTCATTCTGGCTAGCACCCATTGAACAGTACTTTCACAAGAACGTGGCAGTCAGATTAAATTAGCATTGCTTTTTTAATGCCTCTTTTTTATATTCATTGTAAATGAACAATGAACAAAATGATCGAATTACAAAAGCACTGATTTGTCATGTTGTATTTATCTTAAAGAGTTGTAAACTTTATTGATTATGTGAACCAATTTCATCAGAAACTAGCTTTGCAACCATTTTCACCAACTATGCTAAAATTGAACAACAACCCTTTGTGCCGATGACCATGAGTACAATGACGTTACCGAACCAAATAGTCGAAAATTGAGGACAAAAAGCAATCGCCACATCACTTAGGCAAGACAAAACAATGTTGAAAAGAATTGGTCCTGCTTACAATTATAGCTTTACGCTAAACACACTTGTTAAATTATATAACCATACCTTCACGGCAGTCAATTGCCAACTTCCATGCGGTAATTGCACCATTTTTATTGTTTTGTCGCATCGTCATATGGAAATTGTGATTCGACCGATTTTAAGCACGTTCAGATGTTTGTTCAGCTCGTTTTCTGCAGCCTTAACCACTTCAGTGAATAGCATCTTCCATTATGTTTGAGCAATCTCTGGAAACGAAAACAGCAGGAGGAGACTATGTATGACATTGTACTCCCCGTGCTCATGGTTAGATAATTTCACGATATTGCCAGCTTCAAGCATCGTTGGAAGATTTAACCATAAACTTTAGCTATTTTGTAACAAACGATGGTCATTTCAACCGGTAACAGTAAAGTTTCTATCTGCTACTGAAGCCTCTCGTCTAGTCGAAGTCTAGTCTATGCCATGCTTCATCCATATAGCCAGATGAAAAATGCCAGTTTATGAAAACCCAGTCATGCAATAACGTTCTGCCCGAATAAGCTTCTAATTGACTAGCTTAATCTTCTCATGTGCTCACTCAAAACACTATATCGTGCTCAGAATTAACTATTCCCATACTCAGCAAACAAACCACACTAGACGATTGAGAATGCAATTTTCCTCGATCATGCGAACATCATATATGCATTACTAATGAAGAATTTATTTGCAAATCAAATGTTTGGAGCAACTGAAACCATTTTTTCGACTTGCTATTGTACAAAGCTAGCTCTCCTTTGTGTTGCAGCTAAGTATTGTCCTGAAATAATACTTTGGAACAGATACAGTTTGGTAATAAAATATGATTCCATGCTGAATGAATTTAATACATGTCAAATCATAACCAAACATCTTCGATTTCCATACGTTGTCAGGACCGCAAAGATCAATTATAGATAAAAGCGTATTTAAAGCTGAACAATGCATTAGGTCCTAAATAACATTGAGAGATTCTCTTCGTCGACTTTCCCTTTCGTTAATAGTTTGTCTATTAAACGATTTGCTGATGTTTTTGAAGTATTGGATACTTAATAACACTTCATAGTACCGAACTGTCTGTTGAAAATACTTGAACTTGTCTTAATTTAGCCGTAGGAACGCAAAGAGAAAGTCAACAAAGAGAGTTTCTCAATGTTACTTAGGACCTAATGCATTGTTCAGCTTGATTTGTTTTAGAACACACTTCAATTGGAGTGCTGAGTAGGCTTTTCTCGAGAGTGGATGATTTACGATTCAATCGTATTTGGCGACGCGTGTGCTCGGTAATTCCAAGATTTTTGAAACTGTATTGGAAATACTAAAAAAGTCGGGTTTATTACTGACCACAGTGGTTGGCTCTTGCAATCGCGGAAATATTTCAGCTGTCAATACAGAATACAGACTGCCCTAGAAATTATAAGCACAGTTTCAAAACGCAAACCTTTGTTTTACACAAACATAAAACTTAAAACGATTGATAAAAAATTGATAATATTTTCATAAGAAACGCATTTTGGTCCCATAACTCTGGCTTATTTTCCAAATGAGGTCGGGGATTTGATCACTGTTTTGCAGTGGAGTCGTCGAATTCTTGATGATAGTGGAATAATATGAAACACGATTTGATCAGGATTCTATTGTTGTTTGTGATAATCAAGCTCCTGTAAGAAGGGCCATAAAGGTTTGAGCGGGCCCGTAAGCAGAGACACTTATATTGGATGCCCTGGACACTTCCACTTGGATGCCCTGGTGGTCCCTCTCGTTCCCCATTATATGTTATTTAATGTTATGTTATATTTAGTATATTTTGTTTTAGTAATTTGATTGCTTATCTTGTGTAAGAGAATTTGGATGAAAGTAAGGGTTGTTTTTCATTCTTTATTATTGTAACTGTATGTCAAAATCAAGGATAACATTATAAAAGCAAAGTTTGTCCTTCTGAGTGCATTTAATTTTTAGATTTCAGCTACTTGAATTTGGAAAAATACAGTAAAAATCAAATTTTTATAATTTGTTGTCGTTTTGCGTACCCTTTGACTAAATTGTTTTCGATTGTTAGTATCTCTTTTTTTTTGTATGACATGTTTTCTGATTGCTATTTTTTTTCTTGGTTCGTTCCTCACTTTCAATCATTGGTTTTAGGCGTGATGTGAAGTAAGTCGTTCTGCTTTGTAGTAAAGTTAAGTAAAATTTATGCTTTTAATATTTGGTTAAGTCTATTTCGTTTATCCCATTCAACCCAAAACGAGAATTTTAAAATTCGTGAAGAATTCATTCATGTGAGGTTACTTTATTCCTACTCATTGAAGAACCTTTAAATATAAAACCTTAACGTTGTTGTTTTAAATTTTTGATAACTTAATTTTATATTCTTTTTTTTAAAATTATTTTTGAATTTTTTGTACTAGGGTTCTAAATCCTAAGGGTGAAGTGTTATATTAATTTAGTATTTATGTATTTAGGCTTAGTATTTCTGTGCTCAGTTTATTTTTTTTTCTATTTTTTTTCGTGCGTGTTTTAGTGTATCTTTTTATACTTATATTGCAATTCCAAATAAACCAGTTAACCAAACCTACCTAAATCAATTTATACCTTTTTATTTTTGAGTCAATTATTCGGCTTTAACCCTATTCTTGCAGTTCTTAGTGTTTCTTTTCCAATATTCGTACTTTTTCGATTCTTCATTTTCTTCTTTCGATGTTTCTTCGTCCAAAATTTCGCTATCTGATTCCTTATATATTTCATCTGCCTTTTTTTTTTTTTTAATTTCTCCTTATCCTTCACCAATCGTTTCCATTTTTCCCTGCTTATTTTCCTATATCTACTTAAATCTTGTTCGATCGCGTCTTGCCACGTTAGGCTTGGTCGTCCTTCTTTTTTCTTGTTGAATTTTAGTTTGTAAGATAATTTCAGTGAATGTAATTCTCCTCTTCTCAGCATTTGACCATAATAACTGATTCTTCATACTCTTGCTCTCTTATTTATTGTTTTTTCTTCCAACAATGTTTTTGCATTAAGATGAATTGATGGTTTCTTACAATGATTTAAAATACTTCTTAATATAAGCTTTTCATAATATGCCATATTTGCTCTAATTTTTTTTGTCAGAATTGCCATTTTCGTTCCATATATTATAGATGGAGCTATCACCCTTTTATATGTCAACTTCCCTATTACTCAGGAGGGGTAATTTTTTTACAAAAATCTAGATTCGTTCTGCTTGTCTTATATGCATTTTTGCATCGTTATCTATTTGTTGGTCGACTATACGAGGAGTAAGACATACTCCTAAATATTTTACCCTGTTGCATACCTTACAAGTTTTTCCAATTAGCACTATTTCTTCTGGCATCTTATCGTTATTGTTTGGAAATCTAAGTAGTAACTGGCATTTGTTGTAATTGATTGACAAGTTCTTTCAAAATGTGTTCTAGTTCATCTATGACAGTGGAATCTTCGAAGACTTATCCCCAAAATGGAATCTTTCAAATGTTTAGCTCACACAACCGGTTGTGATGTTTCTTCCGAAATCGATCTTCCGTTTCACGATGTCAATGTTATTCGTCTTGATCGTGAGGATTCACGTGGAGGAGTGGTACGTTTGAGGATCAAAAAGTGCTACTCTTTATATAGAGTGAATTTTACTCCAATTATAGGTATTGAAGTTGTCGCATGCCAGGCTGTAATTAAAAATAAAAGCGCCTAGAGCCTCAATTAACCAAAAACAGCTTTCAGATATTTGTTCGGTCTTTTCTACTCCACGGTTGAGATTTTAACTCTCACGGTCCAGGTTGAGGAGAACTTTACGATGAAAACCGGTCTTCTTTGATATATGACATCTGTGACAACTTCAGTATGACAGATCTTAACAATGGAGAAGTAACACGTTTGGCGGGTTATTTCACCGGAAACCTCCTTCTCCATGGTGGGATCAGCAATGCACCGAGGTTTACCGTAAACAGTCCGACGCGTTTATAGCTTTCCGTAGACGTGGAACACCTGAGTACTTCGAAGTACATACGACTCTCGAACGCGAACTTAAGAGGCTCATCAAGGCCAAGACACGCGGTTACTGGCGACAATTCGTGGACAGAATATCGCGCGAAACGCTGATGAATACTCTTTGGAACACGGTGCGAAGACTGCGTAACCGAACTACGAACAATGAGACTTAGGAGTACTCGTACCAAAGGATCTTCAAGTTCGCGCGAAAAGTTTGTCCAGATTCTGTGCAGGAACGAATGATTCCTCGTGAAACCACGATTTCGATAGATGAAATCCCACCTTTTCAATGGTTGAACTCTCTCTCGCACTGCTTTTGTGTGGCAATACGGCTTCAGGGGCTGATAGAATCAAGTTCAACTTGCTTAAAAACCTCCCAGACGTCGCAAGGAGGCGCATGTGACACTGGTTTAATCAGTTTCTGGAACTCAACATTGTACCGGATGGTTGTATGCGAGTGTGAGTAAATGCCATTTAAAAACCGGGTAAGCCCACGTTCAACCACAACTCCTATCGATCCATCGCGATGTTATATTGTATTCGAAAGTTGATGGAGAAAATCATCCTTTTCCGTCTGGATAAATGGGTCGAGACGAACAACCTGCTTTCAGATATTCAATATGGTTTCCGTCGGGGTAAGGGAACGAACGACTGCCTTGCGTTGCTGTTCACAGATATTCAGTTAGCTTTTGCTAAAAAAAGAGCAAATGGATTCTGTATTCTTGGATATCAAGGGGGCTTTTGATTCAGTATCTGTTGAAGTTCTTTTAGTTAATCTCCACGCTTGTGACTTTTCACCATTAATAAATTATTTTTTTGCAAAATTTGCTGTCAGAGAAACACATGAGCTCTACAGCTTCCCGCTATTTAGGACTTCCCCAGGGATCCTATTTAAGCTGAAAACATTGACGGTTGTCTTAGTGACAACTGTACTTTGAGCAGATGACGGCGTAGTGCCTGTCACGGAACCCAATGGGCTTGATGAAGGCCCTTGCAGAATGCCTTCGACAATTTGTCTACTTCGGCTATAGGGCTAGGTATCGACTTCTCTGCGGAGAAAGCTGAGTTGGTAGTTTTTTCATAACCCTGCACAAACGAAGCTTCAAATTTGGGGTAAAGCGATAGCTCATTCTGTGTCATTTAAAAATTTTTGGGTCTAGGTCGATTCTAAGTGCACCTGAAGGTCTCACATTGAGTATTTGAAGCGAAAGTGCCAAAAAAGGATCAACTTTCTTTAAACAATTACTGGAACCTGGTGGAGATCTTCTAACGTTGTACCGGACAACGATTCTGTCGGTTATAGAATACGGTAGTTTTTGTTTTCAATCAGAGGCTCGGTCGTGGCAACTCAACTGGAACGTATTCAGTATCGGTGTCTTCGTATCGCTTTATGTTGCATGTACTCGACTCATATCATGAGTCTTGAAGTGCTGGCTGGCACGTTGTTATTTTGAGAATCATCTCTCCGGCTCCTCACCAGGTGTGAAGTTACGAACCCCAGGTTTTCTAAAACTTTGAGAAGCACACATAACACAGGATATCAGCCCTTCGCCGAATATTTTCAATCGTGTTCGCTTCTCCGACCTCGACAATTCGGTTCGTTTTGATTTATCTATGAAGCAGGAGCTTCATGGAATCCCAGAGTGTCATCGTCTTATGATTGCTCCGGTGATAATTGCTGCAAAATTTGTCCAAGCTGATTCCACGAAATCGTTCTTCACTGACAGATCATTGATAGAGGAGTTAGCAGACTTTGATATATCTAATGAAATTCATAACGCCAATCGTAAACTCCATTTTCCTTGTTCCGGATATGTCGCTAAATTAGCGGCAATACACTTTACGCTAGAAATTATTGCCTCACTTACAACGGATCAGTACTTCATTTTCACGGATAGTCTCAGTTCTATAGAGGCTATTCGCTCCTTGAGCCCGGTAAAGCACTTCTCGTATTTTCTCATTAAAATACAGGAGCTTCTAAGTGCTTTATCTTCGCGTTATTTTATCATCACCTTTGTATGAGTCCCATCTCATTGTTCAATTCGGGGCAGTGAGAAAGCGGACTCGCTTCCAAAGGTGGGCGTATGGAAGGCGATATTTATGATCGACAAATCGCCTACAGTGATTTTTTTCCTATTTTTCGTCAATAGTCACTCGTCAGCTAGCAGTATAAATGGAGTAAAGGAGATTTGGGGCGATGGCAATATTTTATCATCCCAAAGATGTCGAAGAAATCTTGGTTTGGGGAGATGGATGTGGGTCGAGACTTCATTCGTGTCATGTCTCGCCTCATGTCTAATCATTATTCTTTGAACGCTCATTTATACCGGGTTGGGCTGAGGGACAGCACTCTCTGTGAATGTGGACAAGATTACCAGGACGCAGATCATGATATTTGGTCTTATGCTGAGCAGCGTTGAGTCAGATCGGTGCTTTATGATTCCCTTCGGGCTTTAAGTAGACAACCCAATGTGCCAATTTGAGATATTTTGACTCTACGTGATCTGTAAGTTATGAAACTCTTTTATGCGTTTTAAACTAACACTAACCTTAAATTCAAGTTTGTTTAACTTGCTTGATTAGCTTAAGTTTTTATCTGTCCTTGTGATTTTTTCTAATAAAACATGTTCAAGTCTACAGAAAACCCGAACTTGTATAGTTATATGGTTTTATACAATGATGTGTTATGTAAACCATCCTTCGAATTCCTTTAAATTGTTATTCCCATTAACTTGGGGACGGCCGCGAGTAATCGGTTCTAGCCTCCTAATTTTAGTTTTAAGATAACTGATGTATATTAATATGAAAACTTGGCTCTGTAAAGTTGATTCGATTGAGCATGTATAAATACATAATTTAATAAAGAAAAAAAAATGCTAATCGCAGAAAGTAGAGCGATAGATCTGTAGTTTTTCTCGTTAGTCGGGTCTTTTCCGGTCTTTAATATGGGAATGACCTTTGACCTATTTTAGTAATTTGCTAGGAAATCCTTCACTAATAGAAATAACGTTTGAGGTTCACTTTATTCTTTTTTATTAAGTTCATGTAAATAGGTCCATAAAATAAGTAGGATAAAACACTACTTTGTCGTAATCGCCTATATTTGTTCTATCAAGCTGAAAACATCTATAATATTGATGGATGTAGAAATCAATGGAACGTTTATTTCGAAGCGTTAACTCATAAGCTACACAAAAAATTAGCCTTTTTTAGCGCAATTGAAGAATTGCGGAGCGCCCGTCGCCAGTAGAATAAAGAAAATCCAAAGACGTTGTGCTTCTCTGCTTGATCAAATTCGTTAGTATAACCCTATGTGATTATCGATTTTAGCTTTTCTACGATCTATAAATCATTCAAATTACTCTTTTTTGGCGAAATTTCAACGGAGTGGATTTTGATTCAATACTCCTGACTGAGCATACATCCGAATATCTCAATCCCCAATTATAATATTCTTCAGCAAGATATAAATGTGCCCAAGGTCAAAACATCGTTCCAAGTGTTTCAAGCTCATAATTAACCGCATTCTATATCCTATAGGAGCATAACGAACAAGGGCTTTGCCAACATCCGAAAGCTTTCTTATTGAATTTGTTGAAGTTCAAACGAGCGACACTTTGTTTTTAATAATATTCTGGTCTGGTTCTTTTTAAGAGCATACGATCATAATATTCGAATCGACTGGAATCTTAAGGCACTTTCTGCTGGTCAAAAATTCATTCCTAATCTTTCAAATATTTATGTTCATTGGCTTGATGGTCGGTGTGGTTTCATTTATTGCTGAATATTACATAAAATAACTAGCTCTATGCAGCAGACAATCAAAATCAAAGAAAGTGAAAATTCCTCTACGGCTGCTCCAACAATGTTTAATAGATACAACGATAATGCAATGGACAAATAAAGCGCATGTTTGTCAAACAACAATCACCGGCACTTGGGATTAAACGTTTACAGTCTGTATGGTCGGTACTGCAGGGCACAGATGGTTTATCAATGTTTTGTCACGCATAAATTCGATTCCATTATTGTTGACCACGTGGAAAGTGAGGATAGTTGTACCTATGAGGAAGGTATCACGTGTATGGACAGAGTTACGCTTTACTTGAAATAGAGAAAGTCAACCAAGGGTTTGTATTCGGTCAATCATAAACGCAATTAGTTGGGTCATCTTGCGTTCAGCATAGACATAGCTACAGGTATGTAGGAATATTATAACCCGAGCGCTTATAGTAAACTCACACTTTAAAATATTTTTATTTAGAGTAGAGTGTTTCAAAATAAAATTATTTTCTCAAAAATGTGTTGTACAACTCTAGAATTATATATTAGCTTACAAGAAACAAATAAAAAAAATGGTTTTTTGAAAAAAGTTATTATTTCACAGAATTTCAATAATTTTTCCAAATAGGTGAAACTATTCTAATCAGATCATACGAATACCAAAGAATCGAAGGTTATGGCCCCTGAATAAAGGTCCATGTACGAATTACGTTTGAGCTAAGGGGAACGGGCGTCTGGTATTTTCTTAAGTTACCTCCTTCAGCTTTCTGGATGTTCGTTACCATTACTCGATCGTTAGTCGGTTTTCTATATATGTATAATTGATGCCCATTCATTTAATGTCATCGCCTTGATTTGTATGTATGGATGAGTATGTGGTTGCATATTTTTCAAAGGATATATAAACAAAAACAAAAGCAATAAACTCTGTGTAGCCATTGGCCACAAGCAAACGGTGAAGTTCGTTCCTTCCGTGCTCCGTTGGTTGCTAGTTTTTCACAGTTCGGTTCCTCGATATTGTTTTCAACGCAATTCTCGAGTTTTTATTTCCGAAAAAGAAAACGTGTAGTTTAAGCAGTGCATGACGATAAGTAATTTATTGAAGCAAAAAAGCTTTTGCGCCGCATCTTTGCGTGGTCACGCACACCAGCAGTTCATTTAGTGACAAAGGCTATTCGTTCCGTTTCATCAGCTGTACCGGTTAATCGCATCGCACTCGTTGCCTTTTAACTCTCACCAGTATATGTGAACACATGCGTTCGTCATCTGGCAGCAGCAGCATATACAATAGGGTAAGGAACGGCTTAAGCTCCCCGGGACTCTATTCCAAGCACGGGGTAAACGATAACTTCCATCGCTTATGTTTTGCAGCATGATGCTTTCTCCCCTGCATTGATTGAAATAACTATTTGCGTGTTTGTGTTTAGCTTATTTGTTGTTGTATTGTATCAGTGTGTTTTAGTAATTGCCTCAGTGGTAGAGCGAGTTAAAAGATTTGAAGCCGGGACTTCTTTTTAATAAAAAAAGATACTCACTATTACACTGCTTAAGTAAGACTAACTTTATTTTCTGTACTATACTTAATTACACCTCACATTATCGAATTGCATACCAAGCTGTTTATCGTACCATTGATCCGGAGTCCAATCGATTGCCCTCGATGCCGATCGCTTGAACTGATGATGATGCTCGATGCTACTTCTGCTATGTGTCACCCAAATCGCTAACGACGATGCACAGTGTTCGGTAAAGCCTTTTTTCACGACGAAATTAATAACTCCTAAGGGTTACGTTTCTCAATCATGGTGTCTTCTACAAAATTGTACTTAAGCAAGTTGTCCATCTTGTTATAATTATTTTGTAGTTCCAAACTTCACCGCTAGGGTAGCTCTGTTGCCAACTTTTGAACAAAATACAATAGAAGGGCGATGTCAAAGGCAAGTTTGTAGAGAATATAGTTTCAAGCAACTTTGGCAAAGACACCATTTTTCTAGCTCTTCTAGTTCGTGTGCCCCAGGAGTACCCGGGCTCATTTATATAGCAAGTAAAGTTTTGATTTACAAAATTATCATAATAAGATGGACAACTTGTTTAAGTACAGCTTTGTAGAAAACGTGATTCGAAAACGTAAGCCTTAGAAGTTTTTAATTTCGCCGTGAAAAACGGCTTTTTCGATCACTGTGCGTTGGTGGAACTTGCCAAGTTTGGTTGACAACGGCGTTAACTTGCGTCATGAATTCCTACGGGTTAAACATAGGTGATTTGTTGGAAGATTACTGTGCAGACCAAAATGTGCCGTCTGCAAGAGACTCCTCTTTATGTTCTCTTCTCGTTTCCGGCGTACAAACAACGCGGGGAAAATTATCACAAAACAACGTTCCAGGCCATTTTTCGCAGAAATGATGAGAAAACCTACCTCTGCTCCCCTGTAAGATGACGAGTCTGACATGGATTTGGCTGTAGATGTCACAATATTCAGTTTTCCAGTTCGCTTCACGGAAGCGAAGACGCGTAGGCCCACGGAAGGCTGCTTAACAGGAGCCCCAAATCAGCCTGCTCATTTCAAGTCAAGATAGGAAAACCCAGTTCCTTCTAGTTTTCGTAGTACTAACTACATCCAGGACTATCCATCTCTTCGGGGAAGACACAAAACTACTGATGCCCCGATCTAAAAAACAGAAGACCCTTCTCGGCTGTCCTGATTTGATGACATTGTTTGTTTGGATTGTAATCAGTTTTAGCTCAATAAAATTTTCCACAATCGTCAGATCGCTTTGCGGTCTTCGAAAAAAAAGTTTCCTTTTCCAAGAGAAAAAAGAGAAAAAAAAATTGGGTTCACTTATTTATAGATGGCAACGGGTCACCTCGTCAGATTATTCTACGTAAAAGTAAGTTTTCCCATATAAAATCCTATGTAAAATTAAAACCTCGAGCGCAAAAATATAGTTTTGCCGATCAAGCTGAAATTTAGCACAATTATTATAGGACTCAAAAAACTTCAAAAAATCAAAAGAGAACTGGAATTTGAATTTTGACCCAGGCTAGTGTGTATGTCTCTAGGTCTTATCTTTTGCCTCTTATCCAATCATTATTCTTTGAACGTTCAGTTATATCGTGTTAGGCTGAGTGACAGCAATATCGTTACCAAAAGATACTAAAAGTTATATAGTTATATAGACTTATGATTTGACGGCCTAGAATTTAAAACATATGTATGACGTAGCCCTTTTTTAAAGTCCCGCCTATCTTTTATCCGTTAAATCCTTCTTCCTACTTAACTGGCTCTGTAACATTGACTTGATTGACGCTGTACAATTAAATGAGTTTAATTTAATAAAATCTGTGTCAAGCTCGATTCAAAGTAAATCAGGACGCACGGTTTAATACACCACCGCGTCCCTGGTGGTTGGAACAAAAAACGTTTGACAGGCATTTGTTGATGTTTTATTGACGAAGAAATTGGTATAAAATGAACGACGCATCTCGAAATTTCGGATCATGGAACTTGAGAAAAAAAAATTAATTGTGCACACTCATCTAAAGAATCCTTTGTGGTCTGCCTCAAAAATAGCAAAAGTGTTGAAATTCCCAAAGTCAACGGTGTGATTTGTAATCATACGTTACAGGGATACTCCGAGTGTGGATAGAGCACAGCGCATCTATCTTAAAAGTGGCACTAGGAACAAAGACCTGAGAAGAAAGGTGTTGAGGTACGTGATAGGCAACCCAGGTGTGTACGTGATTTGGCAAAGAAATACAATTCCAACTTTTCCACCGTGCGTAACATCCTTTCAAGAGAAGGATATAAGTCTTTTTGTGCCAGTAAACATCCGAATCGCTCCCTGAAACAACATTTAGTGGTCAAAAAGCGAGCACGATTCCTATACGAATGAGTTTTGACAAAATTTGATAGTTGCATTTTAATCGATGACGAAACATATGTCGAAATGGATTATAAACAAATCCCCGGACGAAAATTTCACCTGGCAGCAGGTCGTGGGGATGTCCCACCTAGGTATAAAGGCAAAGAATCTGCTGTTGTGGCCTTAAAACCAAGGTGTTCATCACTTCTCCCACAATGACGTCGAAGGTTTACATTAAAGAGTGTCTGAAAAAGCTAATTTTACCCTCCATTCGGTAAGACAAGGCCAACGTTATGTTTTGGCCGGATCTAGCCAGCTGCCACTACTCTAAGGAGGTACTAGAATCGTATGCTGCAAACAATATTAATTTCGTCGCCAAAGAGATCAATCCTTGGAATTGTCCTGAGTTTAGACCGATTGAAAAATATTGGGCAATTGCCAAACAAAAACTTCGACGGTGTGGTAAAGAAGTGACAAATGCACAACAAATGCGTTTTGTGGAATAAGCTCGCCGATACAGTGTCACCAGTGACTGTGCAGATCATGATGGCATCGATCACAAGTAAAGTGCGACAGTTCGTTCGACACGGTGAAGAAATCGCAGCAAGCGATGCTTTGAAAATGACGTGTTTTGCTTTTGCTGCGTCGTTTTCGCGGAAATAAAATTTGAAAATATTCCTTCATTCAACTTAAATAAATAGTGAAATTATAGTTTTCCGGGTGCTTTCTGTAGGACGTTGTGAATGGAATCCCTCTCATAGTGTGTTATGGTCGTGTTTCTTGACATAGATTGTGCGTCGATAGTTTTTTCTTTTTCCCATTTTTGGTTTTTTAGTGCCTCGCTCCCGCATCCGGATGAGCTTTCCAGCATCAGATAAGGAACATTGGTGGTGAGGTCGTTTTATATTATCAAACACATGATATATACTCTTAATCCTATAGTACACGCATACGGGATCAAGAATGTCAATTTTTGATTCTGGAAGTGTGAAAACTCTTCACATATCCATTTGATACTTGAGGGGTTTCATGCGGGGCTTATTGTATATGAAGATGACCTCAGAATGTACGTGTAGGAACAGGCATTCTTGAAATGGGTCGTTGGATTTTCAATAGAGCTGTCACCTTCAATCTCCAGGACTAAAAATGTTTGCACATAGTGATCTGAAGAAATGCAGACACGTTTCTTCTATAAAAGCACTGCCTGTCAGTGGGAGATTGATTGTAAACACACACACACAGTTCGTTCGACACGGTGAAATGTAATAACTTGTTATATATCGTTTGAAATCTGAATAAATACCCTTTTGTTTGACGTTTTGATCAAACCGTTTATGTTGTTTAATTCTTGAGTTATAATTACTTGCATGCGTCCAAATTTGAACTTTATAGACTGCAGTTAAAAATTTATTCACCGCTGGATATTCGGCTGAGTCAAGGGACACATTATATGTCTTATTCTATATCACCTCTTGATGCGGAAAATGAGCACACATATCGGTGCAAACAGTAAATTTCCTTCATTTTCATAAACGCGTATGAGTAGTTTTTTCTTCGAACGTTCTGGGCAAGAGTGGAGCAATAAAGGCAATTGACGTATTTGGTGGAGAAGAATATTGGCTGCCTGATTGTGAGCTTGAGTACATATGGGCACATGTGGTATGTGGTTCAGTCGGAATTCATAGCGGTCAGTCAAAACATTCTACAGTTTGGCGCGAAATGATAGGGAGTCTTATGTATCGAGCCTTACATTTTTTGTTTCAATAGTTTTTTTCGTGCAATTAATGCATTACAGTATGCTCATCACTTCCAATACTGAGGCACCTAACAGTTTAAATGTAAACCTAAATGATCAATCGTGAGCTTTTATTGCATATCGTTCTCAGTTCAATTGGCATAAATTTTAGACGTAAATCACCGCACCATCATTGCGCATCTGAGCTCATTAGTCAGAAAGAATGAATATACATATTATTACATTCTTGATGGACATTACTTATCCGTCTGCATGGAACGGTACATGAAAGTACAGCGGAACAATCAGAATGCGCTGGTCCGAATAAAATAACGCCTAGCCCACAAAGTGGCTTTGGCGAGATGCGATTGTGGTGCGGGTGCCTTTTCATCATGCTGTAAACTCAAAGCTCACCCAGTTCAGTAACGTAACCATTCTTGCAGAAAATCCAGAACACATATCATGCGCTTATAGTGCGTCCACCGTCCAGCGGTTTAACGCCAGAAGGTAATTAATCAACCTAGCGCAGTACATTGCTGACTTAGGGATGGCATTTTTTTTTTATCAGCCATCCAAGAATGTTTCGATAACCAAACTGAAGATAGTGTTAGGTTCACGCCCAAGTAACGTTTTATGTCTTAGGATAGTCGGTTCTAAAGATCATTTATTTTAAATTGAGAATAAAACTAAAAGTTTCACCAAAATCTTTTGGTAATTGCTTTAAAACTGATATCTAACAAAGTGAATCATTCATAAAAAAATATTTTATACAATTTGGAGAATAACAATAAATAGGTTTCAATACTCTGTAGAAGCAATCTCCATTCTCAATAAGAAGTTCTTATAACCTCTTCAGCAATAATCTGAACTCATACGGTTTTGTTTTGTTTGTTTTCTTGATTAACGAGATTTTCAGCCTCGGGCTTGCTCATCACCGTCGTGGTCACTCAAATACTTCTTTATGGAATTTTCGTAACTTATCCGGGCTAAGATTCGAATTTTTGATTTGGGAAGATTAAATAATGATGTCACGCAGTAAGGGGCGAGGGGGGGCTTGGGAAAACGTGACAATCCATACAAAAA